>ML806484.1:49920-67454 GCA_009831015.1 Picea engelmannii | reverse complement strand
TGCTGGGTTTTCTTCCCCTAGAGGGTTTCCCAGGATAAATGCTGTGTCTATTGTGGATGTGTATTTCTCAGTGATCTTGTTCTTATTATGCTCTTATCTTATGAAATGCAAAGAACTATAATAATGGCATAAACATTAACAAACCCTACACCATCGGATGGCTTTGGCAAGGAAGCGACATCCGCATCAGCCAACAATGTCGCCTGTCATATGACATCAAGCCCTACAAAGACGAGGTTGTGATGTTTCCCCTCTTGATGTTTGTAATGTTCTTTTGGGCCAACCATATTTGTGGAAACATCATGTTGATATGATTCTAGGCCTCGCAGTGTTATTATTACTTTGAACAAGAATTTGTCTAGGATACCTGAGGCAGTCCCACCCAATGCTATTTCCTTGATCTCTATCAAGCAATGCAGAAAGCTCATCTCTCAGAAAGGGAAGTTTGTCTTCTTCGTGATTCTCTCTCAAAATGAGAGAAAGATCGCAGCCACATCCAAGGTCTTCGCGGATGACCTCTCCACACAATAGAAGAAAGTGGACAAGGTCATGAAAGAATACTCAGATATCTTCTCCTCACCTACTGAGGTACCTATGCACTGTCATTTCAAGCACCCCATCAATATGACCCTATTGGCCCTTGACTAAGTTTTGGGAGATACTTGGTCAAGTTTGACCTATTTTGGAATTCGACAACCTGTTGAAGGTGGAGTGCAATACGAAGTAGAGATCGCCAAATATCGACCCCTTTTTGGGTCCTTTTTGGAATTTTGGATTATATAACGGGTATGGGATGTCGGCCCATGGGTTTACCCATGTTTAGGCCTATTTTGTAAAGTATAAATAGAAGTCTAGGCGATGTAATGAAGGGGGATCATAAGGAATAACTAAGTTCTAGATTTGGATCTGTGTGATCAAGATTGTAAAGTGTTATGTGCATACTGTGTGAGACCTGCAGAGCTAAGTGCAAGTCACTGTAAGAGGTTGTGGAAGCTTGTGTTCTTATATCTACTCGGGGAAGGAGGATCTAGCGAGCTGCACAGATCTCCTGTCCTATGCAGAGTAGGGTTTTGAGGCTCTATGCATGTAACCTATTGAAGAAGATAATAAAGAAGAAGAGTTGGTGGATGTAGCCCCTGTTGGCATGTTTTTAGATAGAGGCAGAGTATGCGTGTTTGTCATTGATGGCAAAGATCATGACCAATAGCACAATGATGATCGCATGGCAAGATCAGAAGCTAAACTCCATTTCGGGTATCAGAAGATAAACTCTATTTCAGAGTTTCGGATACCAGGAGTTGGAAGTGTCGAAACACTTCATCACAGAAATGCCGAAATGTCGAAATGCGAAATGCCAAAACACCAGACCATTGATCTGAATCCATTTCGGAGTTTCAGATACCGGGAGTTGGAAGTGTCGAAACACTTCATCACACAAATGCTGAAACACCGAAATGTGAAACACTGAAATACAAGACTGTTGATATGACTCCATTTCGGAGTTTCGGATACTGGGAGTTGGAAGTGTTGAAACACTTCATCACAAAAATGCCGAAATGCTGAAATACCGGACCATTGATCTGACTTCATTTCGGAGTTTTGAATACTGGGAGTTGGAGTGTCAAAACACTTCACTACAGGAATGTTGAAATGCCGAAATGCCGAAATGCGAAAAACACCTTTTGGTGTAGGTTTCGGATACTGGGAGTTGGAGTGTCGAAACACTTCACCACAGGAATGTCGAAATGTCGAAATGCCGAAATGAAAAAAACACCTTTTGGTGTAGGTTGTGGTCACCGTCAGTGGTCATGTGAGAGGGAGGAGCTAACACCAAGCTAAGATCCTTTTCAACGAACGTAACATGAAGAGTCGAAACTCTTCACCACAGGAATGCCGAAATGCGAAATGACGAAATAAACGCAAGACCCTACGAATTTAATCCAACAATGTTGGTTATTTGAGCATCTGATTGAAGGGCTCTTGTTGATCTTTATGATTAACTGTTCAGTTACGATTCAGTTAGTAGAACGAAATCATGGTTCTTGGACGGTTTGCAATTCAGCTACTGAGGCGTTTTTTCCCAAGAAGATTCGAGGTGTAACCCAAGAGGAAGTGGATAAAAGATATACACTGTGAATGTGCATGGGTGGCTGTGCTAAGTGAAAAATGAATTGAACCATAGAAAGGTAAAATTACAGTATGCGCAGTGGAAAGAAAACACAGAGATGAGGAACATAAGCTAAATATAACATAATAGTGGAAGAGAGCAGAAAGTGCACATATCAAAAATGCATATCTGTGAGAAGAAGATAAATCCAAGGTGTGCATGATGAGATAGAGGATAAGATCAGAAAGTTGTAGAGGATGAAAAAAGGGAGACGCTAATGCAGGTAGAGAAGAGCGGCATAGCTGAATAGTGATAAGCCCTGTAAGCAAATGAAAACTATTGAATCACTGTAATAAATTCACATAAAGCAAAGTTTTATATTTTAGGGTGGTTGGGAGGTGCTAGGGAGGATTGTTTTCCTCAGAGGTTTAAGTGGGTGCTTGAACACATGGATTTGTAGCTTCCATCTAGTTGTAGCCAGAAAAACTAGGGTGGCAGGGTGGTGCAAGGGAGAACAAGTGTTCTCTGTTATACAGGTTGGAGCCTGTGTAACTGGAAGTTGGTGCTTCCATCCAGTTGGTGTTGGAACACTCAGGGAGTTGGTGCTTCCTTCTAGTGGGTGCTAGAGAAACCAGAGAGTTGGTGCTCTCAAACAAGTTGGTTCTTGTATAAGTGGAAGTAGGTGCTTCCATCCAGTCGGTGCTAGAACACTCAGGGAGTTGGTGCTTCCTTCTAGTGGGTGCTAGAGAAACCATAGAGTTGGTGCTCTCAAACAAGTTGGGGCTTGTAAAACCAAGGTAGTAGCCTCACATTGAGTTGGTGCTCAATTATAGATGATGTACAAAACTTAAAAGACTGCCTATCATTTCAAAGAAGAAGAGGTTTTATCCCTTTATGGGTTTCCTTGTGAAGATTTGTCTCTGTGTATATCTTATGTGTGATTGATGCTCATTATTTATGTTGTCCATATGTTGTATAATATTGATGATCACTTGAAGAAAGATTAAGAATGTTTTAATAGACTTAAAATTGTTTAAGCATAATAACAACTGATTCACCCCCCCCTCTCAGT
This sequence comes from Picea engelmannii, assembly GCA_009831015.1. NCBI lineage: Eukaryota > Viridiplantae > Streptophyta > Pinopsida > Pinales > Pinaceae > Picea > Picea engelmannii. Next base: position 64,275 of record ML806484.1, on the reverse strand, counting down.
TGTCTTAGTAATTTCAACAACCCCAGGGTGGGGGTGAACCACATATATGTTGTGTTTCTCTACTTTGTGCGATGTCTTGATGTGTTTATGTATTTATTTGCCAAGTTCTTTGATATATATAGATAGATCTGTTTATTCTTTGTTCTAATAATGTATATGGATATAGATCTGACCTATGTGAATGTGCTTAGTTCTTGACTCTACTAGATCTAATCGACCTCTCTATGATAAGTGCTTAGGTACATCAGATCTGGATGAATGATGAGATGCTTTGTTTTGTCTGTGAAGTAGATAATGGTTGAATATTGATGAATTTTCGGTGCTAAGTTCTCTATTGAGTATTACAATCACAGATCTGTGTCCCAGCTAATGTTACAGACACCTGAGTCCTACAACCACCCCTGCCTCTAACTCCGGTGAGACTTCATCTGCTTCACAGGTGTTGCCGAAAGGGCCGGTAGTTAGGGTTTTTTTGGTGCATTGTTGTAGTGTTAAACCCTGGATCTTTCCCTATGCCAACAAATGGTTTCATTGTCGGGACCTAAAACTGTGATTGCTGGGAACTAAGGAAGAAGATTCTTTGTGCAAAGATCCGACCTGAAACTATGAAAGCTCTATGCCTAGATCTGTCTCCCTAGTGTGCAGTACTCTACTTATTTGTGAAGCTCTTTGCTAAAGAAAAGAAGTCCGATATGAAGAAAAGAGATAAGATCTGAAAGCTTTGTGCTCTGAGAAAGGTAAAATTGAGAAATTTTGATTAAAAGAGGTAAGATCTGTAAGCTCTGTACTCTGATAAAGGTAAGAATAGTGAAAATTTCTAGATCTGGAAGCTTTGTGCTCTGTAGAAGTAAGATAAGTGGAAAATTTTGTTTCTAATGTATGCATCTATGTATGTTTGATAGATTATTTCCTAGCTTGAAAACTAGGGCACTAATAGATAAACGAAGGTTTGATATGAACATATCTGATAAGAATAGTGAAAGATATGTTATACCTATGCATAGAAAGAATGTTTGGACTAACAAATGGATGCAGGATCCTTGAAAGAAATGTTTGCAGGTTAGCTACTATGACCCTGGCATGTAGTATAGAAGGAGCTGGGAATCATTTAAAAGAAAGAGAGGATTAACCCTCTGTTACAGTTGCATAAAACTAGGACATCTTGCTAAGGAATGCCTTAGGAGAATACCTAGTTGTCTTTGTTGCAAAGCTATGGACCATGAAGTATTGGATTTCCCTAGAATGATTGCTAGGCTTGAAGGAATGAACATGAGACAAGAAAACCCTGAGCCAGATCTAGAAATGGGTGAACCCCAGAAAGAATTAGAGAAAGTATTGCTACAGATAAAAGAAACCCTGAATGACCACCGACATGTCAGTTTATCAGAGATCTTCAAAGAAAAAGAATGCCTTGAAGCAACAATATGAGACTTTGACATTGACTGTGTTCTAGATGAGGAAACACAGGTGAATATCATGACAGAAAGAACTTGGGAACTTTTAGGGAAGCCTGCTATGAATCCTTCATTGGGAGGAATAGGTCTATTTAGAGGAAAGATGATAAACCTATGTGGAAATATCACCTGGATTTCTATGAATGCCAATGGAACTTTGACAAAGGAAGATTTTGAGATTGTTAAATTTATTGAGAACAACGCCCCATTTACCATGTTACTAGGAAAACCTTGGATTGAAATAAATCAGGCCAGAAGGAAGGAAGAAAAAGAAGTTTTAGAGAAGAAGAAGCAAGAGTTAAAAGATTTCATGACTAGAAGGACCGCACACTTAATTGAAGAACAAAAGAACAGATCGAAGCTATCTAACACCAGAGACCCGGATGTTGAAGTTGTAATAACACTAGAAGACCCACAAAAGATTGAAGTACCTATTCTAAAAAAGAAGAAGTATCACCCTCGACTCTTAGGAAAGAATCTCAACAACGCGAAGTAACTATGCCAAAAGAAGATAAGAATAAGAATGGAAAAAGGCATACTGAGAAAAAGATCACTGGAAATAAAGATAGAAAACTAAGTAAGAAGAGAGCTAAGATCGACAAGTTACCGAAGGTTCCAGAGGGAACTTCGCAGAAGGAAAATTTGCAAAATTATAGCTTTGTCGGGATAACAGAACAACGTCACATGGCACTTCACCATGGGGAATAAATATAGTCGTTGGGACCAATATAACCATTCAGACGACTGCCCAAATGGGTAGAAAGGAATTTATGGTTCACCACCAGACTGTTGGACCACGCCATAACAGACAAAATAGAGTTAATGAAGGCTTCTTGACCGTTGCAAGCGATCCGTTGCCAAGTTATCTATTTATCCTGTCACACCATGCACCAAGAACACTTTTGCTAACCGTGAATATGAGCTTGCAGACTTGTTTATTTTATACAGGGATCATTGCGCCATTGCCTTCAATCCTATTGCAATGTCTAAGTTACTCCTCGAACCCGAAGATTTCCAACCCCGAGCGTGTATGTCATATGAGTTTAGCACTCTAGAGAGAGTTGTCGAAGAAGTTCTAATCGATATCATGACTGAAAGAGTCATGTCGATGTCTACAGGTGTACAAGCATCATCAACGATAGGATTGCAAGCCTCTCTGTCGACTGCTCGTAGATTGAGGCCATCCCAACCATCATTAGAGAAGAGAACCAAGCATAAAGACGACCTAGCAAACACGAAGTTGATTCCATACATATTTCCCGATTACATCCCGCCTCTGGCTGGCGTGGTGAATCCTGATAGTGTTCCAAGAGACTTTGACTACACTATGGTCACTGCGTACCTCTCGAAGGGAATACATGCAATTCGAACAGAGCAGGACAAGATCACAGCGTTGAAGTTCAACAACTTCAACTTTGGAGATTGAAAGATATATGGTATGCTCTCCCCATACAAGTACCTAACCAGAAATAAAGGGAAGAACTCGAAGATCATCCCTCAGTTGTGGACGATGAACCTCGTACAGTCCACCCTACTGAATGTCATGAAGATCCCACACTTCGGAAGACGCCAGGAAGTTAATGGATGTGTCAATATGCTACTTTCGTGTTACCATGGTGGCTAATTATGGATAGACCTCTGCATTATAGTTGACCCGACGCTGATCCACAGAATCACAAGCCTGAGTATGAAAGGACCCGACCCATAGGAATTTTATCCAGGAAAATCTGCAGATTGCGCACTAGCACAGAAAATCAAGGATACATATGACGATGTTGAGAAGAGAAAAAGAGGCTACAAGGTATCTTCCATATAGAGTGGCGGAGTTCACCTCGCATGTCAACTAATAGCTGGAAATCTAGTAAGGAAGAACTGATTTACGCAGGTCACCGGCTTTGTCGTTGACCTCGCAGGGAAGTGTGCGGAAGGCCTACAGATGAACTGGGTGAAGTACCTAGTTAACCAGTTGGAACTAGACTACCGAGAAGCACATGATTAGGGTTATGAACTTCATTTCAACTAGCTCCTGGTCGTCATTGCATTTATTTCCTGGGAGATGCTGGAAGGATCGACATTCCTCGACATAGATCCATTCGAACCGCTTGCCGCGAATTTCACTACCCTGTGGTATTCAACTGATATGAACAAACAGTGGCAGTCGAACGTTGTGTTTCATACATACTACCTCCAGGTAAAGAGAGCCTTCGAAGTCGAGCCTCACATGACTCCGAACACCCTATAGAGGTTCCGACCACTAATGAAGTTTGACACAAATCGACACTTTATATACATTACAACGTGAGAAGATGAACATCAAGAGCAGCTCCAGCCATATTACAAACTCACAAAACAAGACCTTGAGGATATCACCAAGGAATGGTCCACCGAACTCCTTATCCTCACCAACCTCGCAAAGATATCTGATATTGACAGCCCATAGGACACTCATAAAGAACAGAATACACCTGAAATCAACAGACAGAAGAAGATTGAGGAGGTCTGAAACTTAAGAAACACCTTAGGGAACACTTCTCCCATGTCACTTGACTGAGGGGGTGGTGACGAAGTAGAAGATGAACATAGACCAAGTGAAGTTGCACCGCCTAGAGACAAGGTTGACCCTTTGAATAAGAGGAAGGTTTCCCCTCTGAAACATTCCTCCCAAAAGAAATCGAAAGCCTCCATGACCAAGATGCAGACTCTCCTCACCTCTAATGATTTTGATTTCATCATAGCATCCCTAAACGATGCTTCACTGGAGATAGCAGAAAAAAAAGGATCGAAGTAGGAGGAAATGTATGATAAGATTGAAGTCAAACTCCAAGGGGTACAACAGGCCCTTCAGTCCAGTCATGCAGTCTCCACTGTACCTCTGCCATCGGGAGAACCAGAGTTGGGAGATGAGCCAACCCAACTCTGTCGACTGGTTGAGACAGTCGAAGCTTGCCTTCGACAAGCACAAGATGACACAGAACAAGCCACCTAGGCTTTGATTCAAGTGCAAGGAGTACTTGTAGAAAAACATCGAGTTGTAGAACATGAAAATATTACTCTCGAAGAAAAGTTTGATGAAGAAAAAGCACAGCTACATCAAGGAAAATAATAGTTTCTCGCGGAGCAACTCAAAGTGAAAGAAGCGGTCAACAGATCACTTTGTTCTATGATAGACATAGAAATAAAGGCAGAGGATCAAGTCATGTATCAATTAGAGGATCTCACAAAATTTATCCAGCAGCTACAACAACACATAACAGACTTAGAGCTCCGCGCAGTGCCCGAGACCCCACAGGATGTAAGGGATCAAAGAGAAGCAACTGCTTGAAGCACAGTTGAGAGAATAAAATCCCTTGCTATGGAATGTAAGCAACTTAATGATTGCAGTGCACAGACCTATGAACAACTCACTAAGAATCTAGAACTGAAGGCACTAGAGTCACAACTCCAAGAGGTAAAAGATCAAGCCAAAACGATAAAAGCGCAGCTGAAACCCCTGTTAGCTGTGGAAAGAATGAAGCGATCCCAAGAGCAGCGCACTGCCCAACAACAAATCCACACTATCTAGAGAAGAATTATGGAAGTAACTTAAAGGCTCCAACCTGTACAAGATAAGGCTTACCAATCCTTCATAGAGGTCAAAGGCTGAGGAGCAGAACCAGAGCAGGTTGTCACAGCAGATGAATAGTGCCTGTAGGGACTTGTCAACGATGTAGTCATCCAAGAGTTCATTGAACAAGAGGCCAAGGCACATCCGCAAGTCAAAGAAACTCGAGCTACGCTTGAGGCTTTTGAAGCAGAATTATCCAGATTAGAGTGACTCAGGATGAGTCACGGGTGAGTGTTGGGGGCTTGTTGGCCCTTGACCAAGCTTTGGGAGATCCTTGGTCAAGTTTGACCTATTTTGGGACTTCGATAGACTGTCGAAGGTGGAGCATAATACGAAGAAGAGATCGCTGGATATCGCCCCCTTTTTGGGTCCTTTTTGGGATTTGAGATTATGTAACGGGTATGGGATGTCGGCACATGGGTTTACCGATGTTTAGGCCTATTTTTTAAAGTATAAATAGAAGTCTAGGTGATGTAATGAAGGGGGATCATAAGGAATAACTAAGTGCTAGAGTTGGATCTGTGTGATCAAGATTGTAAAGTGCTATGTGCATATTATGTGAGACTTGCAGAGCTAAGTGAAAGTCACTGTAAGAGGCCGTGGAAGGCTATGTTCTTAGATCTACTTAGGGAAGGAGGATCTAGTGAGCTACACAGATATCCTGTCCTATGCGGAGTAGGGTTTTGAGGCTCTATGCATGTAACCTATTGAAGAAGATAATAAATAAGGAGAGTTGGTAGACGTAGCCCCAGGCTAGGGGTGAACCACGTATATTTTGTGTTTCTCTGCTTTGTGTGATGTCTTGATGTGTTTATGTCTTTATTTTCTAAGTGCTTTGATATAGATAGACAAATTTGTTTATGCTTCGTGCTAATAATGTATATGGATATATATATGACCTATGTGAATGTGCTTAGTTCTTGACTCTACTAGATCTAATCGACCTCTCTATGATAAGCTCTTAGATACATCATATTTGGATGAATGATGTGATGCCCTATTTTATCTGTGAAGTATATAGTGGTTGAATATTGATGAACTTTCAGTACTAATTTATCTGTTAAGTATTACAATCACAAACTTGTGTCCCACATAAGGTTGCAGACACCTGAGTCCTGCAGCCACCCCTGCCTCTACCTTGGGTGAGACTTCATCTGCTTTGCAGGTGTTGCCGAAAGGGTCGGTAGTTAGGGTTTTGTTGGTGCGTTGTTATAGCGTTGAACTTTGGGTTTTCCCCTGTGCCAATAGACCCCCGGTGCACCACTGCCTAATGGGTTATTCTACCATCGCTCTCTTTTAGAGAATGAGGAGATCAAGCGGGAGATCCAAGAACTTCTCCACAAGGGGCACATCCATCGCAACTCATCACCTTGTGGGAGCCCAATTGTGTTGGTACAAAAGAAGATGGAATCTGGTGACTCTGCATTGATTATTGGGCTTTGAATAAAATCACAGTCAGAAACCAGTACCCAATTTCCCGAATCGACGACCTCCTTGATCAACTCACGGGGGCCAAATAATTTAGTAAGATTGATCCGAAGTTTGGATACCACCAAGTCCAAATAGAATAGACAGATGTATGGAATACCTCCTTCAAGTCAAAGGAACGTCTTTTTGAATGGTTGTTCATGCCCTTTGGTTTGACACCAACAACTTTCATGAGGATGATGGATGATATCTTGTGACCATTCACTAATACTTTTTTAGTGTTGTATCTGGATGACATCATCATTTACAACAATACTTGAGTAGAACACTTGCATCACATTCAATAGGTTCTGCACACCCTGCGGCAGCACCAGCTCTACGCCAACTTGGAAAAATTCTCCTTCGGCATGGAGAGGGTTCATTCCCTGGGCTACATTGTTGATCAACATGGCGTAAATGTGAATCTAGCCAAAATCCAAGTCATTTGTGAATGGATAGCCCCAACCACACCAACTGAGCTTCAGAGCTTCTTGGACCTTGCCAATTTCTACCACAGGTTCATGTTGGGATTCTCCCATATTTCATGGGCCCTCAGCCAAGTAACCAGGGGTGGTGGTAAGGTGAAATTTGTGTGGGGCCGGTCCTAAGAAAAAGTGTTCGATGATTTGAAGAAACACTTGTTCTCGTCCCCTATAATTTCACTACCAGACTTGCAAAAGTCCTTTGATATCGAGATAGATGCTTCAGACTATGCTATGGGCATCATTCTCACTCAGCACGACCACCCTGTGGCCTATCATAGTGAGACACTATCAGATGTTGTCTGTAAGTACCCTACTTACGACAAATAAATGTACTCCATTATGAAAGCTTGCCACCAATGGAGACATTACATTCTTGGGGAGGTGAAAGTCATCCACACTGATCATAAGCCACTGCAGTTCATGTAGACACAAGGAAAATTGCAGAATGACCGCCATCAGAAGTGGTCGACATACTTGCAGCAATTCCATGTCAACATCAAGTATAAAATGGGAAGCACCAACTGGGTCACTGATTGCTTCAATAGACTGCCAGTCGTGACACTCACCATGGTGATAGACTCTTGTGACCATGAGACCTATGGATGGCCCCAACTCTATGAGAAAGACTCAGACTTCACCACCACCTACCAAATGTTGGGTGCAAATGAAGTTGTCGCTAATTTCCATCTTCAGGACATGTTGATGTCCCGTATGGGCCATATCTGCATTCCATCAAGCGAGTGAGCGAAGATGATCTGGGAAGCCCACTACATTTGGGTGGCATGACACTTCGGCATCGAAAAGATAGTGGCAATGATGCAAAAACATATCTATTGGCCGAAACTTTGACAAGAGGTCAACAAGTATATCCGGTCTTGCACTGCTTGCGCAATTGCAAAACTGACCACTAAGAAACAAGGCATGTACACCCCTATTCCTACTCTTGACAGGCCATGGGAATCCATCTCAATGGACTACATGTCAGGCCTCCTTTCCACCAAGCAAGGCAATGAATGTGTTTTTGTGGTTTTGGATTTCTTTTCTAAGATGGTGATTTTGGCCGCCTGCAAGAAGAGTATCACAACAGAGGCCACTACCAAGCTCTTCTTTGAACGAGTCTGGGTGCATTTTGGAATCCCACAAACCATTGTCTCATATCAGGATAGTCAATTTCTCAACACATTCTAGTCAAGCCTATGGTCACTTCTAGACACCAAGCTCACCAAATCCATGACCTTCCACCCCCAAACAGATGGCAAAAATGAGATCATAAATTGAATGATCGTGAATATCCTACGCATGTATAATTCAAAGCACCCTCACACATGGGATAAGATTCTCCCCTATGTTAAACATAGATACAACTGAGCCCTACATAGCTCAACCGGCCACAGCCCCTTTCGGGTGGGGTTTGGATTGCAACCATTGGGTCCCATAGATGTTGCACCACCCGTTGCGGTCACCTAGGCTGTCTCATCTCCTGCTCCAACTAAATTTGACAAAGCCACACGATTCATTGAGAGGATCTAAAACATCCGCCAACAGTTTCAGGATACCCTACATAAGTCCAATGACAAGTACAAGCAACGCCATGATTAACATTGTGTGCCACATAAGTTTCAGGTGGGCGACAAAGTTTGGTTGCACTTGCAGAAAGATATCCTTATAAGACCCCATCAAAATCTTCTCCCACTCCGTTATGGGCCGTACACCATCACCAAGGCTATGGGTGATAATTCTTTCGAGTTCAACATTTCTCCTTTCCTTGGCTTGCACCCAGTGTTCAACATGGATATCCTTCAACTGTATTTCCCACCATTATTGGACACCTCAGAGATAACAGAGCAATTGAGACCAACAGAGCTCAACCTCGACCTAATAAAACAAGCATCTAGTGATCATATTGCGGACAAAAAAATCAAGGAAACTCACCAACAAAGGATCCATGTTTATCAAGTTGTCAAAGTAGGGTAGCTCCTGCACCAAGGCAAGTGACTCACTCGGGGCCAAATTCAGCAGAAATTTCCTCATATGATGGGGGAACTCACTGCAATGGATACCATTGATTCCTAAGGGGACAGGATTGATCTACATGGATGTCGATGGCCTCCCACCTATTCCAACTGGATCATTTTGTCAGTTTTCCACTTTGACAATTTTTTCCCTAGTTTTCAGGTCCCTAACTTACGGGGCCATTTTGAGGCCCTAAACAACGTTTTTTTAGGGTTCGCCACAATCAAAATGACCTTTCCAATGGGCTATCATAGTCATCAGATAAACCTATCCAATGGGCTATCGTGCGCCTAAAACATATATCGTATGAAAAAGTTACGACCCTGGGAAGTTGATGTACCAACTTACCCAAACAGGGTCCACGTGACTTTTGGCGCTTCATCTCCTAGGGTTAGGTTTTTTGGATGTCTAGGGTTTTTGACATTCCTGTTTATTGTAAAAATACCTTCAAAGCCTCATTGTAATCATATTCTTGTGAATGAATGCAACCATCACATCTCTTCTTAGAGATAAGACACCACCATTTTAGCAAGCTTGTTTCCGTTGCATTTTATAGTTTCATCTTATTTCCTTATTGAATAGAAACCAGTTTTACTGTATATCTGTTATTTTGTGTTAAGCATCTATTGATAATAATCTGTATTCATTTTGTTCTAAAAATATACTCTATATCAACCGTGGAACAATACGAGATCTAGTTCACAGAGTTAGTAAAATATTTCTCGTACATGGATACAGATCAAGGACAAGCATAACATTTTGTGCATGGGTTAAACCCTAAGATAAGGGCCATGATACGGATGTGGAAACCATCATCAGTAGCTGATGCAGTTGAAAATTATCGTTATGCGAAGGAACATATGAGCTTAAATGAAGGTATGAGGTCAACCATTCCACATCATCCTGGATTTGTGGGGAAGGCCCCTAGGACTTTCTCCAGGGGAGGAAGCTCTATTCCACCTCCTTATGGAAATAGAGTCACCCCTAGATAAGTTACGACAGGTATTTCAATGGAAGAGAGTGAAACATTCCACTCATTTCCAACGACGTAGGCAGGTCCACAAATTTCTTAGGGAGAAACAAGTAGGAGCAGGGGTTCCAATGGAAGGAACTCATTTTAGAGCCCGTCACAAGGCAATGTGTAGGTTCCATATCGTGTTACTTGTTGGGTGTGTGGTGGACCTCATTTCTAGCATGATTGTCAAGAGTCACAAGAAGGATTTATGCATAGAGAAAGAAGGGCCTCGATGGGAAGAGAGAGTTGTAGCCACCAGATTTATGCAACAGTTAATAATTGCCAGACATAACATGAATCCACGATGGTGGAGTTGTCAAGTATGATCAATCGTGTGAATGCTACAATTTTATTTGATTCTGGTGCTACAGATAGTTTCATTTCACCTTGTGCATTAGAAAAGTGTGGGTTGGAAGCCTACGAGCATGATGATTTAAACAATTCGAGATGGCTTCAGGGGAAAAAAGTAGTAGGAGCTAATGTCAATAATTGTCTAGTAGACCTAGGGGTGTGTACTACTAGGTTGAAGGTGTACATCGCTACTGTAGGGACATATGACCTAGTCATTGGAATGGACTAGTTAGAAGCCCGTCAAGCTTTGGTAGATTGTTTCATGAAGAGGGTGATTTGTGTTGATGATGAAGGAAGGTCAGTAGAGAATCATGGTGTACATAGGAAGTTGTCTCTATGCTTTATCTCGACCATGAAGATTAAACGTTGCATGAGGAAAGGTTGTCGATTATATGTTGTGTAAGAATTCAATGAAGGGAAAGGACCCTCTATGGATCAATATCCAATATTGTTAGAGTTTAAGGAGGTTTTTTCGAAAGAGTTTCCAAGGTTACCTCCTAAGAGGGAGATTTATTTTACCATTGAGCTAAAACCTAGTGTGGAGCCAATTTCCAAGACACCATATAGGATGATGGTGCTAGAACTTTGAGAGTTGTAGATGAAGTTAAATGAACTACTTGACTTAGGGCTAATAAGGCCTAGTGTCTCACCTTGGGGTGCACCAGTAATTTTTGTTAAGAAGAGGGATGGTTCCTAACGATTTTTTATAGATTGCAGGGACTTGAACCATGCTACAGTGAAAAATAGGTACCCAATGCCACAGATAGATGATCTCTTTGATGATATGAAAGGAGCATAAGTTTTCTCAAAAAATGACCCGTGATCAGGGTATCACTAGTTAAGTATTAAGGAGGGTGATATTCCTAAAACTGCCTTTCAAACTCAATTTGGGCATTACAAGTTCATTGTAGTACCTTTTGGTTTGACCAATGCACCATTAATATTCATGAGCCTCGTGAATGGTGTATTTTGTAGGTACTTAGACCACTTTGTATAGGTCTTTCTGGATGATATCCTCATCTATTCCAAGAAATAAAGAGAACATGAGGAACACTTGTGAGTGGTGTTGTCTTGACTTAGATAGAACAAATTGTATGGAAAGTTGTCAAAGTGTTCTTTCTTCCAGAAAGAGATTCACTATTCAGGTGATATCATTTCTGGTGAAAGAATCTCTGTGGACCCTGAAAAGTTGAAGGCCATTATGGAATGGCCAGTGCTGAAAAATGCTCATGAGGTGAGAAGCTTCATGGGGCTAGCTGGTTATTATCATAGGTTTGTGGAAGGGTTCTCTAAGATATCGAAACCCATCACCACCTTGCAAGGCAAGGGGGTCAGATATGAATGGACATAGGAATGTGATACTGCATTCATTGAGCTTAAGAGGTTACTAACCAGTGTGCCAATTCTACAAGTGTCGGATATGGAAAAATATTTCAGAGTATGCACAAATGCCTCGAAGCAAGGATTGGGGGGTGTGCTAATGCAGGATGGGTGAGTGATAACATATGCATAAATAAAGTTGAAGCAACATGAGAAGCATTATTCTACTCCCGATTTAGAGTTGGTAGTTGTAATGCTAGCTCTGATGCTTTGGAAATCTTTGGAAGCTTTCATGTTATGTTTTTAGCTCAAAGCTTGGAGGCGAAGATTTGAGCTCAAAACAGAGCATGAAAGATTAAATAATCTCTTCACTCAAAGGTATCTCAATGCCAGTAAGAGACGATGAAGTGAGTTTATGAGTGAGTACAATTTTGGAATTTTGTACATCAAGGGAAAGGAGAATGTGGTCGCAGATTCCCTAAGTAGGAGACCACGTATCTTCTCCTTGGTTCCCTTAATGGTTAATCTGAGGGAGAGAAAGTTGGGGGAACCTCTTGGAGATAATTGGTATTTAAAGGTTACTTCCACCCTATAGAGTGAGAGGCAGTTAGAACCCAAGTATGAAGGATATAACATTGAAGAAGATGGATTTTTAATATATTAGGGAAGGATGTACATACCTGAAGGAGGGGATATTTGAAGCATCATACTCAAGGAAGCCCATAGAGAACTTTATTTTTCACATTCAGGTGTGAAGAAAATGTATGTAGACATGAAGAGGATTTTCTTCTGTGTATGCATGAAGTGTGATGTATCCTATTTCATCACCAAGTGCCTAGAGTGTCAACAAGTGAAGGCTGACCACCACCACCCAGAAGGTCTCCTACAACTGCATGATGTTCCTATGTCCAAGTGGGAAGTCATTTATATGGATTTTGTTGTGGTATTTCCACTCACATCACACAGACACAATGCCATTCTTGTGATAGTTGATAAGTTGACCAAGAGTGCTCATTTTATTCCAGTTAGAGACAATTATGATGTCACTGATGTGGCATGCATGTTTATAAGTGAGGTCATCCGTTTGCATGGGTTACCCAAGAACATCATTTTAGATAGGGACTCCCAATTCACATCTAGGTTTTGGACAAGTTTATAGTCAGTGTTGGGAACTCAGTTGAACTTAATCACAACATATCATCCTGAAATAAATGGGGAAAATGAGAGAGTAAATCAGGTTATGGAATACATGCTTACGATGCATGTTATGGATAATCAAACCCATTGGGAGAATTACCTACCTTTGGTAGAGTTTGCCTACAATAACAGTTTTCATAGATCCATTGGAATGTCGCCCTATGAAGCTCTATATGGAAGGCCATGCAAGACACTGTTGAGTTGGGAAAGGTTAGAATACCAAGTGACAGTTGGGCCAGAATTGATTCAAGAGATGGAGGAACATGTGATTATGATTAGGCAACAACTAAAGGAAGCACATGATAGACAAAAAATTTATGCTGATGCAAATAGGACTGACCGAAGTTATAAAGTGGAAGATCAATTTTTTATTCGTATCATGCCTAATAAGAGTACCATTCGGTTCGGGAAGGTGAAAAAGTGTTGCCTTGATTTATAGGATCGTTCAAAATCCAAGAGAGAATTGGACCCGTTTCTTATTGTCTCGTACTACCAACCCACTTGCATAAAAATCATAATGTTTTTCATGTATTTGTTCTCCGTCATTATGTTGCTGACAAATCTCATAAATTGAATTGGAAGGAATTGTAGGTATTGAATGCGAGAACCCTCATGGTCGAACCATTATGCGTATTGGACCGTAGGGTACGATAGCTCAGGAATCGTCTGGTAAACCAAGTTAAGGTTCAGCGGGACAAGTATATCCCATGATGTTCTACTTGGTAGGATGCATAGACCTTACGGCGAGATCATTCGTCAGTTTTTTTACCACCTCGGGAATATGTTTCTCGAAGGTTGGGTGCATGTAATGCCACCTTTTGATTTAGACAACTAGAACTAATTAAGGCCTAATCTGCGGGTCAATGGGATATGAAATAGCCAAAGGATAATGATAATAAAAGGTTGATGTCATAAACATCAATTGAGAAACAGTATGGTATGAATGTTTGTATGTGAAATTATGTTGGTTCAAATGCATTTCTATGATATGTGGAACAAGTGCAGGTTTTTCAAGTGGCGAGACTGCCTGGAATTGAATATACGATGAAAAAATTCCTAGCAACACAATGCCACTATATGGTCCATGGTAGGGTGTTGGCCCTAGTTCTATTAGGAGGGGTGGAGGAATTTCCCACCATGTATCCTGTGAAATATGGAGTCATGGGAGGACGATGTTAGCTCACACTCCCCTAGACAAGTGATGATGACTGCCAGTTGCCTGTTAGGGAAGCTTGGTCAAGAGAGTTGACACTTCCCATTATGGGTTCTATCTGGAGTTAGGTAAATATAGTTGGTGCTCCAAGATAATCCAACAGAGGAAGCATAGGGATGGAAGATGGAAGTAGGTTAGGGAGGAAGGATGACTAGAAGTAGTTGAGAGTGTGTGGAGTTTTCACCTTATAGTAGAATTTATTGATTTCCTCTTTGTGATATATATATATATATATA
>ML806484.1:28404-39034 GCA_009831015.1 Picea engelmannii | reverse complement strand
AATTATGCAGTTGAAATACTTAATAGGTTTGATATGTTGTAATGTAAAGCCATTAACACACCCATGGAAAAAAAGTTGAATCTCCTGGTTGATACTTCGTTAGAATTAGTTGATGTTACTTTATATAGGCAGATCATTGGATCATTGATGTATCTGATGAATACCAGGCCAGACATATGTTTTGATGTGAACACCTTGAGTTAGTATTTGATAGAGCCCAGACGTGTTCACTTTGTTGCTGCAAAACATGTGATGAGATACCTTAAGGGTACGTTGGACTTTGGTCTATGTTATAATGGAGATCATGACTTCAGATTGGTTGGTTATACTGATTCAAATTGGGATAGAAGTGTTTCTGATAGAAATATCACTTCAGGATGTTTTTTCAGTCTGGGGTCAACCACGACTTCATGGAAAAACAAGAAGCAATCTAGTATTTCTATCATCACGACATAAGTGGAACACATTGCACCATGTTCTGACAATTGTGAAGCCATATGGATTTGGAATTTCTTGTCAGGTTTATTCGATCTGGATATGGAAGCCATCATGATTCTATGTGATAACCATAGTTGCATAAAAATGACGAAGAACCCAGTGTTCCATGATAATTCAAAGCACATGGAAATCCGATATCACTACATTCGTCATATGGTGCAGAGAGGAGCTGTAAAGCTCTAATATGTTGGCACAGATGAGCAGTTTTTAGATGTGTTGACCAAGCCTCTGTCTCATGTAAAGTTTGAATACTTTCGAGACAAGCTTGGTATAGTTTGAAAGGACCTCCATTGAATGGGGGAGTAATGTTGATGATACTATGGTATCCTGACCAACAACGGGTAGCTCTGTTAGGATTTTATATCCTAGGGGATTGATCATCCATGTACAGATCCCAAAGGTCCCGTAAGGATGGTCTATCAGAGTACCACGTGGTAGCTCCGTTAGGATTTTTATATCCTAGGGAATATTATGATTCCTCGATAGATCTCGAAGGTTTGGTAAGGACTGTCTGTCAAAGTATCACAAAATGTTGTTGTTGTTGCTATATGATGATGATGATGATGTTGTTATCTCAACCTTGTGCTAATGATCTTGATGTATCAACCTTGTGCTATTGCCGATGATGTTGTACTAACCTCATGATATTAATGATGGTGTTGATGATGTTGTTGCTTTAGCGTTATGCTAATTGATGTTGATAAATATGATGATGATGATGTTATTTCCAGCTCCATGTTGTGAACGATGATGTTATTGATGATGAGAAAAACTTCCGATGATTTGTAGATATGTCAGACAGTGTTCTAGATGTTGATGATGTTGTTTCCCTCTCTCTCTCTCTCTCTCTCTCTCTCTCTCTCTCTCTCTCTCTCTCTTGATGATGTTGTATTGAGTTCTGTCAGTAGAATACCCTTCTTCTTAAGGGGGAGTGTTGGAATATTGTAACTGCAAATAATATTCTACTTATAATTGAGTTATTCTTATATAGATCAAATCCCATTTTGTGGATTAATCATGTCAATCTTTGTATAAGACCAAATCCCCTTTTGTGGATTGGTCAAACCATAGTTATATGGTGTTGTTTTTAAAGTTTCCCCCTAGGGCTAATTAAAGTGGTTTTAACCACTAGTTGAAGAAGTCAGCCCAACCTTGTGAAAACAAATAACCCTAGCCTCCCAGCTAGTATAAATAAGTGAGGATGCCTCCTCACTTACTGACTCACTCACTCACTCAACAAGTGCAAATATTTTTGAGGTAGATGCAGTTGCAAGAAGAAGGAGAAAGAGGCACATTGCTCAGCCTTGGATATTCTCTAGTGTTTTGGTCTTTAGTCTTGGCATTGTATTGGAAATCTATTATTGAGGAATTTTTTGTTGGGTTTTCTCCCCCATGAGGGTTTCCTAGGATAAAATGTTGTGTACCTTGTGATTGTGTTTCTTTCAGTGATTCTTCTTATGTTATTATTGTCTAGTAAATTGAAAAGAACTTAATAGTAGCTCTAATTTTAACATTTACAACCACCATAATGAAAATACATTAAATAGTACAAGGATAAGATGTGGTTTTGATATATTTTTATTGTCATTGTTTATTATAACAGATTTATGTTGTTTTTTATCAGAATATGTTTATGTTAACCTTTGAATTACTAAGCATTAATTGAGATATTACAATGTTGGTGATGTACAATAGTAAATATTTATTTTAAAATATATTTTATTTAACAAAAAATGAAATTAAAAAATATTCAAACCTCAAAATTTTTATTGTTTGAAAAAATCAAAATTCAAATAAACATATACTTACTTTTATGGAACTTCTAAGGACAATTCCAACAAAATAACTTTCTGCAACATTTACACTTGTGGTGTTAGCATTACCAACTTTGATGGCATTCTCCACCTTAACTAGTGCAACTATCATGCCCTTCACCTATTACACTCCATCCTCTAGTTTTATAATAATTTAAATGTAAACTAATCATTCTTTTTACATTCTCCTTGAAATAAGTGTCAATATAGGAAGGACATGGAAAATCTAAAAGAATATTATTCTAGAGCGTAGTCATAGTTAAATTTTTTTTTAATGATCCATACTTATCTAAAATTATAGAAAGCTTTGTGAATTTTACTAATTCTTAAAATACTAAGTATAAAATGTTGGGTGATATTATTTTTTTTATAGAAGATTCATAAAGTTTGTATTAGAGTAAAAAATTGTGAAACCATTTCATCGAAATTGTATAGATCAAAATGCATCGGTGTTCTCTATATTTACTATTTTAAATTTAATTGAATAAATTTCATATATTATAATAGTTGGATAATATAAATTAATAAAATCTTTGGAAAAATTAAATATTAATAAAAAACAATAATTGTAATTTTAGTAAACAATTATATTATAACTTTGTCTTGTAATCTTTGAGTAATAAAAATTTAAAAATAATAATATTATTACATCATCATCATTGTTATTAGTGAATAATTATGTTACAATGTTATTATTACTATTATGAATGAAAAATACATAAATATTCAAATCACAATCATTCCACTCATCATATTTAAGTATTTTTGTTTCTAAACATGTTTAATCAACATATTGTATCTTGTTGGGCAAAAACCAATCCACCTTGAAGAGCATTTAAACATTATATGACATTAATGGTTATAACATTTTGCAATCACAATCCAAATTAAACACTTTCATAAAAGTAAAGTTAAACATGATATGACAACTGTAAATTTAAATGAGTGATACATATTAAATTTCACTTAAAATAAGAGAAATAATTAACAATGTTTGTCATTAGCATTCTCATAATATATTTATACATCAAACAACAATAGCATCCAAAACATTATATGAAAAACATAATATACATGAGCGATATACATATGAATATACATGTCAAACATACAACTCAAAAAAATATGCAATAAACATGTCATATATATATATATATATATATATATATATCAAGTAAAATATAAAATAATCAATATAAATGCCAATCAATACCGCCACTATGTAGGTCCACCACCAAAGCCAAGTGCATCAGTGTCTCTGCTACTAGAGGGTAGAGGCTCTATCAAGAACAACTATCTCAGAAACAAATGTCGACAAAAGTGCACTATCAAATGTCTCTCTATCAATATCATGAAAATGTGTAGTAGTACCCAATGTGAACATAGTGCTAGCATACAAATATTATGACACATGTGGAGGAAGAGGAGGAGGGGAGGATCGGTGGATGATGACACATGTGGACTAAAAGAAATACTATGATTGGTGGATGCTGACACAAGGGGACGAGGAGGAGGATGATTAGTAGAATATGGTTACACATGTGAAGGAGAAGTAGGAGGAGGAGGAGGAGGATCAAATGTGGATGTAGGATGAGACACATGTGGAGGGGGAGGGGGAGGAGGAGGATCAAAAGTGGATGTAGGTTCAAACACGTGTGGAGGGGAAGCATGAGGATCGATAGATGGTGCAACCGACTCATGTAGAAGTTAATCAGGAGGATCATGTGGTGTAGTAGAGGATGTGAATGGCTATGTTGATTAACTAGATGTAGTGGGATCATGAGAAGCACCCCTCAATGTCTCGATGAGGTTGATGACACCCATAATATGACGCATCAACATCATCACATCACAAAGAAAACACATTCATATAGTAGAGAGATCTTATACCCGTAATATGTCTCTAATGGGTGCGGGTACAACTTTGTGACTAGTCATGACATGACATAGATGATATGCCACTTCTATCCAAACTCTCATATCCAGCCTGCATGGCATGTGGGGTCTCTATGCTACTGGAGGATAGTATTGTACCTCCTCCATCACCTCATCCTCATGTTGGGGAGGCTCATCCCCAACATATGTGTCAATATCTTCAAAAAAAGATAAAAATAATAAGATAATTGAAACAAAATGTTACAATAAATTACATGTGCATTAAATAATACATAAAATTATGCAAACAAAATGATCAAAACATAACGATAATATCACCTCTCTCATTTGGTGGCTCCTCTGTTGTAAATCAGATGTTTGGATATGCTCTCTAATTCATCCTCGTGTACAGGTACTCTGCAAATATCGAGGATAGGATTGTCCTCACTAGCCAATAAATCACATTCCTCCATACCGATTCGAAAAACAAGAAACTCATATTATTCCCTCTAGGGAATCAATTTCCCACACATGTGCATCAAACATAGGCCTCGTAGGAAAGTGGGGTACTATTGACTGAGTGGCATGAAACCTCTCAAAGCATAGTGTATATAACTCTAAAGTGAATGGGAATACTCTCATCCTAGAAAAAACAACACGATGGTGATCTAATGCACGACAAAACTATCTAAAAAAAACATCTGGCCACCTAATCAATCAGGGAATAAGCATTAAACTATATACATAATAAAAAATAGAGAAACTAATGCACTTCCCATTAGAGCTATACCGTGACAATTACAAGAGAATTACAGACATGCAATTATTGTCCTCTCTCTAAAATGAAGATATCCGCAACTGACCACCTTGAACCTATAACTCTAAAGTCAAATGAACATGCAGACTGACATATCTCTACACATATGCAAGTTGGGTCTCTCCTGCAAAGCTAGGTGGTAGAGCAGGGAAATGGGATATATACTCCCCCTACTTAGACAATCCAAGGATGAAATAGACATCTTCCTCCAAGGGATGATACCACATGTTATCACATAAAGTTGTTAGGACTTGTATGTGTTTTTTGTGAATACCCAAGTATGCACCCCTTCTCCATCTCCCTCTTTTCCGCACACCATTCCTAGGATTTTTCCCTTATGGTTGATAAATTCAATTTCCCTTTCCGATCAATGATCTGGTTTTCCTTAGTGTCTTGCTTAACCTATTCTTAGCTTGGGGGTTTTCTATTTTCTTTAAAGGATGAATACATATCATGATCTTTTTTCCAAATTACCAGTCATCTTATTTGCTATTGATTGAGCTCACATCGAGTCATCCAAGTCCTTTGTTTGTACAGTGAACAACCATGAGCACAAAGCGCGACATTCAGAACAGTCCATTTCAGCCTTGAAACATAAGCAAGTAGATAGGATCGATTTTCAATGGCGGAGATCCCATAAATAGTTCAGATCAGTGGCTCTCAGGTGTTCAGGATTTCAAAGTACCAAAAGGATTAACCACTAGACAAAGGAGTTGAAGTCTTGAAGTAAATCTGAGACATTGAAGGCTGAGAACATGTGGAGGCAGATCCCTCACTTCAAAATAGTTACTTTGGAGGATTGTAAGAGCTATGCATTGAAAATTCCCAAAGAGCCGAAGCCCGAACTGCCAAAATAAATCTCGATTGTCCAAATAAAGAGGACACGCGTCACCATATCTCACTCTTCAAAAATTCGACACTTTGGAGGATTGTAGGAGCTATGCGCTGAAAATGCCTAAAGCCCAAACTCCCGAAGTAATTGTGAGCCATTGATCTTCGTAGCAGGAAGTAGGGTCCATCAAAGAGTGGTGCATGACAAAAAAAGTGGGGCTTTCCCAGATCGTAGATTGCAATCAGATCAACGACTCGCGTGTATTCGACATGTCAAAATTGCACAAGGATTAGTGGCTAGGCAGAAGCCCCGGAGTAGAAGATCAAGCATCATGCATCCTTTTCCATTGGACGGTCAATACTTACTTTGGGAATCCAACCTTCGGGAGTTTCAGCCTCCTCGCACTTGTTTTCATCCAGAATGTTTTCTCCCGGAGTTAACAGATCCCTGCCGCGTGTCCTCCCCAGATCGATGGTCGTCATTCACTTCGGAGCTCCAGCTCTACATGCATACCGCCCCCGAGCTATGAACTACCAAAGTACGTGGCATCCATCAGTTTAGATATGTGGTGCTCTCGTCAGTCATGACACCTGACATGCATCTAGAAATGACATGTGGCACTCATTCCAAGCACCTTTGGGCATATCATCCGCTTGTTTCCAAGTGACATGTGTCACCTCTCTTTTCATGACATGTTAGCATAGTGATGTCAGACCACCACGTCAAATCATCCTCCAGGAGGTATTCTTGTTCAACGCCAAAGTAGTGCCATCTCCAAGCATGGTAAGAATCACCCTAAAGTTGGCAGGCGGATAAACTTTAGCGATGGCACTAAATTTAGCAGGTGCACCCAGATCGCAGGTCGCAATCAAATCAGTAGCCATGTTTCATTGCGGGGATGCAACATGCTCGAATGATAAAATTATTGAGCGGTCCCGCAATTGAAACCATGTTATAGTAAAAGAGCTACGTGGCGGAAGGTGGTGGATTGTCGGCTCAAAAGTGGTGTGAATCCAAACCGCCTTTGACGACCCCGCAATCACATGCTCATATAACATCAAATATGAAAGCAGTGCATGGCAACCCCCTAAGCATTAAGCCTCATCTCAGTCCTGATGAAGGATCAGTTAATGAAAAAGGATTGGTGGTTGAAATCTCAACTCACTCCATAAATAGAATATGTGGAGGGTATGGCCATGGAGACAAAGTTGTCAGCCTGAGGTACCACAGTGGACGAGTTTTCCTACGGGCCCATGCTGCGCTAAATTTGCGTCTGAAAGAAGGATACACGCATAGTCTAACAGAAGAAGGCACAGACAAAAGGCTTTGAATAGAATGGCCAGATCACACCCCTGGTAGTTGTGGAATGATATGAGTATAAATAGATCAGTTCAAAATTTTGTTAAGGTCGTCAAGTGGTTGAGCCGAGCTCCCTACTGTGTAATTTTGATGCCAAAATTGTTCTCTGGTTATGTATCAAATTTGAGACTTTCGCATTAATAGAAGTCATCTTCTTTCATCTCTTTGTTTAAACTGTGTTGAAACACTCAGGCATGGAGCATCCAGTCGAGGGTTGTGGCTCTATTGTAATTTAGGTTTGATTATAGTAGTGTTGTGACGAGTTTTAGTCAGCTTCCTTGTTACCTTATTTCCCCTTATGCTGGAAGGCTCGGGCATGGAGGATCCAGTCGAGTTGTTGTAGTTGCATGATAACATAGGTTTGATTATCATGCTGCTGTGACATATTTTAGTGTCTAAAAATTGAGTTCAAGATTTCTCTTGAGCCTGAGTTTCTCTTCACCAAGCGACTTGAAATTCGATGCCCATAGTAGTCTTGTTCACCTCTCTCACTAAGTCTTCCTTCTGCTCACACTTAAAATCAAATCACTGACCAAAGTTAATGAGGACCTCACTTCCTTGTGCATTTCTTGTTCGGTTTCTGTGTTAAAATCATTCTTATACTGACTTTCATCCATTTGACCTCTACTTATAAAACCAACATCCACCAAACATTCTGATGGGTATTGGGCTTATCATATTGCAATCTGAGGGTGACTCTCAGTGCTAACACCACATATCAAGACCGGCCTTGAAGTTTGAACCCATGTCTCGCATGATCCCAGCAATGGATCAACTATTGTAACAACAAAAATCCCCTCCTAATGGTTGTACTCTTCTAATAAAACTTCAGGAGGCCAATATCCATCAAAAGGTTCTATGTCGGCTATGAAAGAGGGTGAGGGAACAACTCCTTGTCCCTCTCCCTAGACTCCTAATCACACATAAATATTTGTGTCTCGACCTGATACTGTCGCTCCTCCTCTTCTCATTATCGTCGTCTTTGATTCACATACAAATATTGTTAGGAACACATATATTGATAAAATAAATTGAAATTATAAAACAAATACATATATAAATGATGTGTACTTAATTTTTTTTTTTCGCAAATTAATATTAAAAGGAAAACGATGCATCATAAACATAACATACAAGCTCATGACGGTGTGCTTTATTAGAAAAACAACACCGTCGTGTTGTTACCAATACACACTGGTACCATGTTTCTTGTCGCACCACTAATTATTTGTGAGGTGCATCCCATATGATGTTTTGCATCATCTTAGTGCTTTTAACCTCATCAGTTCATAGATTTTAACCACATCAATTCATTTCATTAACAAAGACACACCACCACAGTTCCCTTTGTTAAACTGAAAGCATGAGTGCATCGGTTCTATTAGAGCATCGACATGATGTCTAGTGGTGTGTTGTCCTACTAATGCACCACTAATGGGGCCTTACAAAAGACAAACTATGATGATTATTTTTCAAAACATGTCGTGGTGTGTACGTTTAACCTTTATGCATCGGTGTGCCATGCTTTCTGTCACACTATGAAATATTGCAACGTTGTGTCTACTAAGTTGTACTTCTCTAATTGGTTATTACAAATTCTCCCCAATGCCATTATTTATATAGTAGTGATGCATTTGTTGGACTGATGGGAACTACTAGGTTAAATTGCACTATCACAGCTAAAGAAGTGCGATGTAGTACTATTAATGCACCAGTGCCATCCTGAAAGTGGAGCATCGATGTTTTGTTGTGTGGTGCATTATAAAGGATAGAGCACACGGAACAATGTGTCCAATGAGATTCCCCACTATGCCAAGTTGGGAAATATATGTCTCGGTGTGATTCTCTAAATAATCCTGGTGTGTTTGGTTAAAATGGTTGCACCTCTGCATTAAATTTTATAAATAGTTAAGTTAGCGTGTTGTTAATTAAGTGAAATGTACTAGTACGTGTCAAAGCCAATTGTGCACCAATTGAGGAGCCTTCTGAAGGACACACTGCTTTGTTTTTGTAATTTATCATGATTCTTTATCATGAACAACAACTCTGTGTACTTATATATGAGACACACCGGTAGTGGTTCTCACTATGAATTTAACAAAAAACACACCGCTTCAGGGTGAGCCAAAGTGTCCAGGCATGCCCAACGAAATTGGAAAAAAAATGAAAATAATTCCAAATTTCAAGCTAAATTCAAATTTTGATTGGATGAAAATGCAAATAGGAAGGTAATAAACAATTTCCCTAGCTTCTTATGTCCCGAGGTGTGGTTGGTTCAAATGGTTACACTGCTACATTAAATTTTATAAATAATTAAGTTAGTGGTGCAGTTAATTAAGTGAAATGTTCCAGTGCAGGTTGAATCCAATTATGCACCAGTTCCAGGGCATTTTGAAGGACACATCGCTTTATTTTTATAGATTATTGTGGTGCTCTCGGTTGAATGGAACTGGTACTTACTTATATACTAGATGTTTTGATGGCGATTCACACTGTGAATTTAACACAGTATACACCACTTCGGGGCGAGCTTAAGCATTCAAGCGCACCATGCAAAATTATAATTTTTTTTGAAAAAATGTCAAATTTCAAGATAAATTCAAATTTTGATTGGATGAAAATGAAAATAGGCCTCTTATGTTTTGAGGAATCATGGTTTCAACGTTGAGAGGAATTGAAATTTGTCGTAATTTATATAATTTGGAAATGCGTGGAATCTACCAATGGAGCTATCCAAGTCAGTGTAGGGAAATGGAAACATGGATTCTTAAGGAAGCTGGTGATCATCGGTCCTTTTCTTGAGAGTTTAGAAGCACCAGATGCACTTTAACAATGAAAATCGGTTTGGTATTTTTTATTTATTTACCCTACCATGACGCGCATGACGATAGTGGGGCACATTGGTGCGTAATGTTCAACAACACCAGTGTGATTTATTTGGTGTGTGTATTATTATTATTATAAAGTATGGTGGTGATTTTGAACATTGACACATTGGTGATTTATTTTTTATGTAAGCATTGATTCATATCGACCTTAAAGGCGCACTGATAAAAAACCTCTGAAAAAACCATCTACAACCTGCCTCCACTAAAAACCTCTTCTATAAACAAAGAAGGTAAATATGTTTTGGGGATATTCCATAAAAACCTATGCAAGAAGGTGTTCTCCTTGTAGTGGGACCTGAGGAAGAGGTATGGGCATAGGGAGCATAGGTCCTAGGTGTAGAGGGGGTTAGGGGTCGAGTAGAGGTGGGGGCCTAGGGACAGATGGAGCTAGGGTCCAAGAGGAGGTACATGGATACGAACATAGGGGTACATCAGTCAAGTAGAGGTAGGGTCCTAAGGGTATACATGGCTAGAGTTGATCAAAGGTGGGGATGGAGAGGTAGAGGAGGATAGGGGTTCAATGGAGATAAGGGCTTAATGGGTAATT
>ML806484.1:11254-21381 GCA_009831015.1 Picea engelmannii | reverse complement strand
AAAAAAAACCTAGATTTCCCTGAGTGGCTCTTAGAACCTTCTCATTGCAATAGTGAAATGACAAAATAGGTAGATTGACCTAGATTTAATGTTCATCTCTCACATCCCAATTCAAATTAAGAGAATCATACAATTGCCTGAGAACCAATCCCGAGTTCTGGAAAACCCAAGGGTAGACATTAAGAATTGATTTCTTATTTGTAGTGTTGTCATTCAAAAATGTGTAAGAACCTCTTTTTAAGGGTGAGATCCAAACCTTTCCCCTAGCTACCTTTTCCCATGAAGATCCAATCTAAAGAACAAGCCTAGCTTTATTGGGTTTTGGAGTGCTAAAATATTCTATCTAGGCTCTTTGTGCTAACTCCATGTCTTCAATAATCCATTTTGTTGGTAAAAAATTGAAGAGTTTTAGATGATGAGAAATATTTGTTTCTATGTACCTTAATCCATTTCTTATGAACCTTAACTCTCCACCACTTTCAACCTCATCTTCATCCATCTCAAGTGAGTTTGTCATTCACACACACACACACACACACACACACACACACACATAATTGGAACTATATGTAACAATTTTATTTGAGATGAGTTTGTGTAATTTATTTAAATACATTTAAATAGTTTAAAAAAATGAAGTATTCAATACAAGAAAAAAACTAACTAGTGGAGCTTTTTAGTGTTACAATATTGTGGAAAAACAAACTTTCACTAATTTAAACCCAAACTAATGAAAGTTGGTTTTTTTTTCATAGGTTTTACTCGATGTTTACTATAGATAAAAATTCTAGTTCTTGAGATGTTTTAGAGGATTTTTTTTCATTTTCACTCTACTTACCTACCATTTATCTACCTTTTGGCCTAGGAAATCACAACCTGAGGAACTACTTTGAAACTCTTATACCAAAGGGTTCAATCATTTCATTCATTCTTGTGTCATCATCTTTTTCTTTAAGATCTATGTTTTTCATGGGATACTAATGTGATACTACTTTCTTAAATGTTTTATTCCCTTGTCATTGTACTGAGAATATAATAGTCAATAATATCCACAAGTCACTGCTCCAATCAAATTCTCAATCAATTATGTTACAATAATTTTCAATCAATTACTCAATATAATTGTTATGTGACACTTAGTATGCTTAGTCACTTTGTGATTTGTATGCCTGATATGAATTCTCTTCATGTTCAATGTTCAGTGGAATCTCTATGCTTTGTAAAAATCCCTTCTTTGTTGCTAAGTCAAAATATCACCTTGTCAAACTCTTTCTTCTTCTTCTCTATCTAAACATTTTCCTTTGCTTAACCAACCACAAATGTTCTCAATAGATGCCCTATCATGAATCTTCAATACTAATGTGATGTTGTGATGTCTTTAATTATAAAATTCTTTTTCATTTTCTATAATTCGAAATCTACATACTTGAAAGATTGTACTTGATATACTACTCAACTATGACCCTATTGCATGATCACATCTCAACTTTACTCCATTACAACTCTCTAAAACCTCATTAAATCATTAAATATGTGTCCCAACTACTCACTTAACTAAACTTTTTTTAGAGTCATGCTTGTAGGGCCTTAGTACTCAACCAAAATGTTGTTGAGAGTGGATATTGACTCTAGTTAGTGAAAGATTGACCTCGTCGACTAGAAGTTGACTTACATTGCAACGTGACTAACTCAACCAACTTCACAACATGTTCTCGTTTCCTCATCTTTTTTTTCCAACTATTGATATTGGACTAATACCATCCTTCATGTTATATTTCATTTTTATCCTAGTGCATGTCTAGATACATTGAAGTTCTCAATACAATAATCCATAAACATGATACCACTTTAGTCAACTCATAAACTATAGGTTACAAAGGTTTGTTTCTCTATGATTGCACAATATTAACACGAGACACATTTTCAAAAGAGTTTAACTTTTAATACATGACTCTATACCTACTTTGTATACTTATATTGTCGTCTCCTCCCATAATCTATTCACTTGTAAGAGTTAGGTAACACTTCACCAAATTACAAAAATATGCTTTGGAATCTAAGTCAACTACCACTACATATATGTTGATGATAAAGTTGAAAAAGGAAATAAGTAGAGCTCGCCCCATATCCTAATCCTACCATGTTTATTATCTCTATTGACTACAGTTGCTACCCTACTTGGTTCTCTGTTCTACTGAGATGAGTGGCTCAAGGCTACATTAATCATTTCCATGCTCTCGCTATCATATATTTACCATTCGACAGTTGCTCAAGACCAGTTCAGAATCATCAATTTGACCGACCATTGATCAATTTGGATTTGTTTCCATGGCTCAGTGCAACGACTCCAATGAATTCTTAGATGCTTTTGTTATTTGGCCTTATGGTTGTGAAAAATTAAATGAATTTGCGAATCACCTCAATAAACAATATGGAGACATCAAATTCACTATGGAGGTTGAAGATAAAGGAAGTCTTCCTTTTCTAGATGCCATAATCACAAAAAGACCCGATGGATCCTTAGCCCACCAAGTTTATAGGAAGAAAACTCACACTGAACAGTACCTTCATGTCGAATCTCATCATCACTACCCACAGATTATGAGTTTTCAACACCCTAGCTACTAGGGCCTTCAGAATCAATGATGATGAACACTTTGATCAAGACAAAAACCATCTCCTCAAGGTTTTCAAGGATAATGGCTATAAAAAACATCAAGTGTTTAGAGCCTTTTAGAATGCCACTAAAAGACCTAGAAATAAGGAACAAACAAATAATGATGTGTCCAAAGTTTTCTTACCATACATACAAGGGAAAACATACAAGCTTGCTAGGATTTTGAAGAAGACAAATATTGGGGCAACTTTCAACCCCATAAACACTATTAGGAATTCCCTTAGGTTGGTCAAAGACCCTGTTGATCCCATTGAAGAGAAGGGTGTCTATATGATCATGTGCTCGTGTGGTAAACAATACATAGGAGAAACAATTCGCTCCTTTAGAATTAAGATTCAAGAACATGCCACTGATATTAAGCACAATCACACTCGTCCCTCAACTTTGGCAGAACATTTGGACAATACAAAACATCATATTTTTATTGAAGAGGCCAAAATTCTTGCCAAGGTAGATCACTATCACAATAGGAAATTTAGGGTAGCCATCGAAATTGAAAACTAACCTAACAATCTAAACATATATGATGGGTGGAATATTAGCCATAATTGGATCCCAAATATAACCACAAGGACAGACTCTATAAATTAATTAGTAATATTTTTAGGTTTTATATTTTTAATAAGTCCTCTCTTTACTAAAAAAATTTCATATATATACACTTGATGATTTTTCAGATTTCTTCATATCTTAAACTCTTCCTGATGATGGACCACAATTTTTTGGTCCGAAACGTCGAATTACAAACTGATGTGATGAATCCGAAAGAACTACCTTATCATAACACTGGTTGCAAAAGTCTTAGAACAAGAATTCTCAAATCATAAATTGTCGATATCAGCAGGAAGTCGATTTCCATATGGTCTTTCCCCCTGAGTATATGCTTAATATCAATGAGGGTGTAGGATAAAACACTAAATACTAAAGTTCCACTCTACCCCACATATCAACTTAAGGATTAGAAATCCAAATCATTAGCCATAACATGGTGGAGAGACTCTTGGACTTATAGAACATGAATTACTAGGCACAATGAACATTAGTAGAAAAAATTAGTAAGTATAGTCCTAGCCTCATCTAACGACATAGACTAAAAGAAACTATCGATCTACTCCTACAAATTAAAAATCAAGACAATTCTCTTACTCAAGGTAAAAAATAAAAATAATCCAACAATAGCTAACCCTCGTTACACAAGGTATACAATATTTTTTTCTAATGTCTCAAAGATAATAGCTCCCTCCAATATTGTCTCTTGGCCTTCCCATTCCCCATCATATTACACATGTGGAAAAAATAGGCTTAGGGGTAGAAATACAAGTGTCAAAAAGTGGGTGAAAGGTGAAATACAATTCATTCCCCTCAATCCTTTTACCCAAGTTTAATTTAGGAAGCATTTTCAAGTCACTTTTATGTTCCTAAGATTACTATGTGCAAGAATTAGCTTGGCCAACCTGATTGAGAAAAAATATACTTTCCCTTGTATGTGATCTATGTAACTTTAATTAATATTCATCCAAGCTACTCCCATAATTTGATCCAAGTAAGTGTGGGTCAACCTTCCGAGAGAACCTCATACTATTACATCACAACATTAATCATATTAAACCAAGTGAATCATTCAAACAAAATGCATATATAAATCTAATCATTAGTAAATTTCTACAAAATGCAAAAAAATAGGGCTTAGGAGAGGTGCTACATTGTCCCCCTCTTTCAAAACTAATGTCATACCTAGCATTCCAAATCATACTATTTTTCCAAACAACTAGCATATCTAGAAAAGGTGAACAGGTCACAATGGTGAGAAAATCACCACACATGAACAAACAATTATGAAGAAAAAATCTCCATAGTCAACAAACCAAAACAAGTGTACCACATTGGGAGAACAAACTTCCAAGGTGAACATATCACCACATGAATGAACATGCCAAGAGAAAAAACCTCTAAAGTAAACAAACCACCACGACGACGTGAAGAACCACAATCATATATATTATCCTTGAATCATGAACATTAAAACAGAAAAAACCTCTAAAATAAACAAACCACCACCACATGAAGAACCACAATCATATATATTATCCTTGAATCATGGACATTAAAACAGAAAAAACCTCTAAAGTGAGCAGACCACCACCATGTGAAGAACCACAATCATATATATTTGATCTGGATTTATGTAGGAATATGCAAGAACACAATGAAATACATAAATACACATAAACACAGATATGCAGTGGAAGTAAAACTTCATTTCAGTAACAACAAATGACTGAAATATGCTTACAAAGAGAATGAAAATAAAATAGCTTGGGCGCTAGTAGCTTATCTCTGAGAAGAGATGTGGCGGCTACTAGCCTATGAAATCTGTGTTACAATGAGGCTCGAAGGCCTATATATTATTGAGAAACAATGAAAAAACCTAAACATCCAAAAACCTAACCTTAGGAGATGAAACACCATAATATGGACCCCGTTGGGGTAAATTGGTACATCAATTTCCCGAGGTCGTAACTTTGGCATACTATCTCTATTTGACGCACATGATACATCGTTAGAAAGATATATCCAAGGAATACACTACTGACAATGAATATTGAGTCCATAACAAACTCATATTTGTCGGAGCATTCATGCCCAAAAAAAGTCGTTTAGGGCCTCAAAACGGCTCGAGAAGTTCAGGACCTAAAAAACTGCTTAAAATAGTAAATTGTGCTACAATTAAAGAAATTGAAAAACCGACAGAAACAATGGTGTGGGTCCAAGTGGAATAGGTGGGTGGCCACCAATATCCACTTGGATCATTCCTCCCCCTTGAGGAAGTAATGGTCCCCATTGCGTTGAGTTCCTTCATGAGATGAGGAAACTTCTGTTGAACTTGGTCCTTGGTGAGCCACTTGCCCTGGTGAAGGAGTTGGCCTTCTTTGACAACTCGATATAGATGGATCCTCTGCTGGCGGGTGTTCTTGATCTGTGTGCCCATAATCCGATAAGTTGTGGCTTGTTCCATGCAATATGGGTTTAACTCTGTTGGTGTGAGTTGTTCTGCCATGTCGGATGTGTCCAGTAGAGGTGGAAAGTAGGGTCGAAGGCGATCAACATTGAAGACTGGGTGCAGACCAAGGAATGGTGGAATACTGAGCTCAAATTCATTGTCCCCTACAGCCTTGGTGATGGTGTATGGCCCATATCAGAGTGGGTGAATCTTGCGGTAGGGTCCAGCAAGGCGCTCCTTTTGCAAATGTAGCCATACTTTGTCGCCCACCTAGAAGTTGTGTGGCACCTGATGTTGATCATGTCACTACTTGTACTTAGCATTGACTCTGTCCAAGATGTCATGAACCTGCTGGCAGATGTGTTGAATGCACTCAATGAAGTTGTTTGCCTTGTCAGCCTCAGACTAGACATGGGATGAATCTGCCTGAGTAGCGGTAAATGGCATGGCTACGTCAATGGGACATAGTGGCTGGAATCCCAAGACCACCTAAAATGGGATGTGGTTGGTTGAGATATGGAGAGCTCGGTTGTAGATGTGTTGTACATATGGGAGGATCTCATCCCATGTGGGTGGATGCTTTGAGTTGTACATGTGAAGAATGTGTACAATCATCTGGTTGACGACCTCTGTCTGGCCATCAGTTTGCAGATGGAAAGTTGTGGACTTGGTGAGCTTGGTGTCCAACATCAACCAGAGGTTGGACCAAAATGTACTGAGGAACCTGTTGTCCTGATCTGAGATGATAGACTGTGGGATCCCAAAGTGTACCCACACTCATTCAAAAAAGAGATTAGTAGTGGCTTCTGTTGTGATATTCTTCTTGCAGGCCATCATAATGGACATCTTCGAGAATCTGTCGACGACCACAAAAACACAGTCATTGCCATGCTTAGTAGAAGGAAGGCCCAACATGTAATCCATGGAGATGGATTCCCAAGGTCGACTAGGGGTGGGCAACAAAGTATAAAGGCCTTGCTTCTTGATGGTCGGTTTGGCAATGGCGCAAGTAGTGTAGGAATTGATGTACTTCCCGACATCCTATTAAAGGTTTGGCCAATAGAAATACTTTTGCAGTACTGCCACGGTTTTCTCGACCCCGAAATGCCCAATGACCTGACTGTAGTGCACCTCCCAAATCATCTTGGCACGCTCGCTTGAAGGAACAAAAAGATGTCCCAGGTGACATAGCAGGGCATCTTGGAGGTGAAAATTATGAACTTTCTTACCCTCCAAGAGCATATTGTATGTGGCCGAATTCTGGATCACTTTTGTAGAGAAGCGGCCAATCGGAAGTCTCATGCCCACAAGAGTTGAGCACCGTGGTTAGCGCCATGATAGGGGGTCGACTGAGGCAGTCTGCAACATTATTGGTGATTCCTTTCTTGTACTTAATGTTCGAATGAAACTATTGCAGGTAGGTGGACCACTTCTGATGGCGATCATTCTACAACTTCCCTTGTGTCTGTATGAACTACAAGGGTCGATGGTCTGTGTGGATGACCGTTTCCTTTCCCAAAATGTAATGCTTCCATTGTCGGAAAGCCTGCATAATGGAATACATCTCCTTTTCATAAGTGGTATACTTTTGGACTGTGTTGGAAAGTGTCTCACTGTGATATGCCACTGGATGCCCCTATTGAGTAAGGATTGCCCCAATAGCATAGTCGGAGGCATCTGTCTCGATCTCAAATGGTTGTTGCAAGTTTGGTAATGTGAGCACTGGTGCAGAGCAGAGACAATTCTTCAAATCGTCAAACGCCTTCTGTTGAGATTCAGAACAAAAGAATTTTTCTTTCGCTCCTTCCTTGGTGACTTGACTCAAGGGCCAAGTGATATGAGATAATCCCAACACAAACCTACGATAGAAATTGGCAAGACCCCAAAAGCTACGGAGCTCTGTTAGGGTGGTTGGGGCTGACCAATCTTAAATGACTTGGATCTTGGCTGGATCCACATGCTCCCCACTCTCATCAATAATGTATCCCAGATACTGAACCTGGGTCATGCAAAAAGTGCACTTCTCCAAATTGGCTCACAACTTGTGTTGCCGCAGTGTTTGGAGGACTTGTTGGATGTGGTGGAGGTGCTCTTCCCAAGTCTGGCTGAAGATCAAAATGTCATCCAAGTACACCACTACAAATGAGTTGGTGAATGGTCGCAAGATGTCGTCCATTAGTCTCATGAAGGTTGCAGGGGCATTCGTCAACCCAAAAGGCATGACCAACAATTCGAAAAGGCCCTCCTTGGATTTGAAGGCAGTCTTCCACACATCAGAGGGTTCGATTGGTACCTGGTGATATCCAGACTTCAAATCGATCTTGCTGAAATATTTCACCCCCTTGAGTTGGTCCAGAAGGTCATCAATCTGTAGGATTGAGTACCTATTCTGGACAGTGATCTTGTTCAGTGCCCGGTAGTCAATGCAGAGTCTCCAAGTCCCATCCTTCTTCTATACCAGCATGATCGGGCTCCCACAGGGCGATGAAATCGACCGGATGTGACCTTTCTGCAACATCTCCTAACTCTGCCTCTTGATTTCATCATTCTCTAGAACAGAGAATCAACAGATTAGTCCATTGGGCAATGGCGCACCTGGGGTTAGATTGATGGGGTGCTTGACCTGGCAGTGTAGAGGCACCCCTGTGGGGGAGGTGAAGATGTCCTCATACTCCTCCACGACCTTATCCATCTGTTGTTGTCGTGCAAAGGGGGCCCTGTCTGGAGGTCATGGCCACAGTCTTATTCTTTCCCCGAGGGTGGATCATCAGGAAAACAAATTTCATGGTTTTGAAAATGAGCTTACTACATTGTTTTGCAGTAACCAAAGAGATGGTTGTAGACAGTGCTATTTCCTGTATCCTGTACAGCTTATTTCCCAAAGTAATAATAACAGCATGAGGCCTGGACTCATACACATCATGTCGCTTCCACAAGTATGGTTGGCCTAATAATACATCAGAAACATCAAGTGGAGCAATGTCACATAATACCCCATCCGTGAAGGGCTTGATGTTGTAGGGAAGGCGACATTGTTGGCTTACGCGGAGGTCCCATCCTTGGTGCAGCCACCTGATGGTGTATGGTTGTGGGTGTGTTGTGTTCGGCAAGCCTAGTTGTTTCATGACCTCTACTGAGATGAGATTCTTCTGGCTCCCGCTATTAACAATGAACTGCAATGGGGAACCCTTTACCCATATCTGGGAATGGAAGAGACGCTCTGCCTCCTCTGGATCTTTTGGTTCCTTTTTCTGGATCTTCGTGGTGGCAACGGTGGCATTGGCCTCCGCATCGATAATCTTCTTCTCCTTGTCATTCCCCTTGTCGGGTTCTGATTCAGAGTCGGAGCCTGCATCTGATTCAGAAGCCTTCAACTTAGCTACCAGTGACTGGTTGGCCAGACACTCACTTGTGTTGTGAGTGGAGGTCTTATGGAACTCACACCACTTCCCCGTGTCCTTTTTTGGCTTTGTGATGTTGTTATTTTCTTGTGGATTTGGCGGGTTTTCATGGGCCACCCCACCTTGGCTTGGTCCTTTTTTCAGTGGTTTGGGGGAACCTTTCCCTTGCTTCTGATTCGTAGACCCAAAGTCTCGCTTCTTCTGTTTGAACTTCTGCTCAATCTTGGCAGCATACCGGTATGTCGCACCAAGTGAGGAGTTGTTGAGGAACTCCATTTCCTCCTAAATGTATCTATGAAGACAACTGCGGTACTTTAACACTAAATGTCTCTCCAAATCTTTGATACCCAACTTTGTGCGTAGGGTATGGAACAGAGTCGTCAACTCATGCCCATCTTGGTCTCTTTGTTGCCGTAGCATAGTCCATTGTATGTATTTGTCCTCATAGCTCCCCATGGGATAATATTGTTCCTTGATGGCATCTCAAAAAGAATTCCAAGTGGGTACGACCGAGAACAGAGAGGTTTCCCCCTCGCTCTGTTGCTCCCAATAGGTTTCCCACCAGTCCTTGACATGGGAGGCGGCTTTAAGGAGTGCAAAAATAGTCCTTTCTCGGTCGGAAAAGTCATGAACCGAGAAATGTACTTCTAGCAGATTCAACCATCTATCAACGCCATCTGCATCTATTTGGCCCTCAAATATGGGAATTTCAAAGTTTACTTGTACCTTAAAAGGAGTGGTGCCTCCAGAGTGGTTGTTGGATGTAGATGCGCTGCCAGTGGGCAGCCGTTGAAGGATCTGGGCAAAGTTGTCCATCATCGCGTTCCTTTGTTTCTCGAGGGCCTCCTTGAGAAATAATTTGATAAGACCTCTTGCTCCCTCATCTTTCTTTTCTTCCCCCATGGGGGGTCGTCGGGGTTCGCAAGGCTGATCTTGCAACGGTTCAACCAGATCGAGCCCTAACTCCTTATACCCCGATCTCGTTGGGGACATGCAAAGAAGGATCAAGAAAGAGCAGACTGCTCTGATACCACTAATCTAGATTTAT
>ML806483.1:415036-427831 GCA_009831015.1 Picea engelmannii | reverse complement strand
ATATATTATATTTATGTTTTGATAAATCTAGTTGCATATTTTTTTCTTATTTAATGAACTTGCAATCTATTTAACATTTTCTTTAAATTGTCCAATTGTTATTGTATGTTATTTTCTAGATATTAGCATGTATTTTGTGGAGAATCTTCCACAATAGGATGAGGATATGGACAAGGCTTATGAGATACATCAAGTGTGAATACCTGGCATGCCATGCAGGCCATATCATAGATTCTGTCATGGGATGATAGATCAAATATGTACATTGATGGCTCATAATGAAGAGGTCCCTACATGATCTAGGGAGGTCATGTGGGACCCTAAGATTATGTTTATATGGGTGAATCTTACCCGTGACATGGATTTATCGATGCATCATATTGTCGATTCCCTCAACCTACTCGATAGGCTGAGGTCTTACCAACAATCTTCTTTTGATTTGTATGGTAAGGAAAATCATCCTCCACCTCCTTCTCTATGGGCCAACCAACCACAGTCTCCTCCACAAGCATACTAACAACCATCTCTAACTCCAACACTATACCAACCACCACCTCTGACTCCAACACCATACCAACCACCATCTCCTCCTCCAATAGCAAACTGACCACCATCTCCTCTAGCAATGGATCAACCAATTGCTACACCACTACACTTGCCAATGATTCTATAAATTATAATATTAAATAAACTCATTTTAATAACAAATAAGAAGGTTAAGTAAACTCATCTTAAGGAGGTTACAAACATGAACTATTAATAATAATTTTTTTAAAGAAGAACATTGTAACATCCCCGACCATCCATGCGGGCCATGCTATGCCAGAGAACTCTTACGTTCTCTCTGTGGAACATATTGTAACATACCCAACATCTAACTAAGTTATGCCACATAAATTTTTCGAACTGTATACAATTAAAATATATACACACAGAACTCTTGTGGAAGCATTATATATAAAACATAAACATACAAATACATCTGTAAATGAATGAATTCACACTGAAATAACAGTAAACATATACATGCAACATATATAGGAAATACCCATAAAAATAAACACAATTATAACCGCACATATGATAACCCATAAAAATAAGCACGTAAATAACAATGCAACATGTAAATTTATCACACAGTTGACAATTATCTTGGTAAGAATGTCACCAACTGTGTGCAAACCTTCCACGAACCTCCCAACCTTAGACGACACTGTTCATAACTCTCAACAGTGAGTCACCCCGAGCTGGGACTAAACTCCACCCGGGTAAAGGGATTCCTAACCAGGCTAAAGGCTCATAAACAACAGGAAAGACTTTGTCGCAGGTGCCAACTCAAACTAACAATCTACAGTCCCTCATTCCCCACATGTCTGTACCACCCAGGAAGTGTGCCCCTTCTCTGCTCAATAGTCCTTCGGTTGCCCCACTTCCTTTTCGGGCTTCAACAACACGCTGGACAGGAAGTCTCAGATCACTGTAGTTGCATTTCAACACCTTCAGGAAATCAATTCCCAACAATTCTCACCCAAAGAATTGCTCACGGGCCTGACAACCCACCTCTTCAATATCCCATGGGCATGACAACCTGCTTCTTTAATCCAGCTCCGAAGCTAACTAGATACACCAACACAAGTTGGCTATGGATACAAGCTCGGGTACAGTCATGAAGATACGAAAGATAGCTCAATGGGTGTGTGCATGCTCATGGATGATTGACTGGATGACTAAATGATGGAAGGAATAATGGGAAGAATGATTGAAAAAAATGGGAAAATGAACTAAGTCCTAACAATATGTATGCATGTCCCCAACTTGACACTTGTCATGTTGGGAGCTACTTTGGCCTACTTGTCCCCAACTTTAGAACTTAGGAAAAAATAATTATCCATACTTTATGATTTAAGAAATATCAATATAATATTCCTTTTTGGCTTAAGCTCCCTAGCTTAGCCCTTTTCCTTAAATTTTAGGCCCCTCCCTTTCCCTAACTAGTAGATTTTAGTCCCCCATCTCTCTTATCATGGTCGGTCTATGCGCAACGATGTATTTTATATTAATTATGAGACATATACAAAAAATAGGTGCACTGGCCTTTAACATCTAGGCTCTTCGGCCTAATCAAAACATAAGCATCCTAGCTTATAATAATTGGCTCACCAGCCTATAAAATGCAACATATACACAAAAGGCTCCCTGGCCTCAAAATCATGCGCACTCAAGTTGTTGCGCGCGGTATCCAGGAATGTGTACCCTTCATCATTTTACTGCGCAATACAAGTGTGCAATATGCCATGAAATGTGCATACAAGATGATATCAAACAACTCACCAACTTAAGTACATTTTCATTTTCATTACAAATAGGTTCGGCCTAGGGATATTACAATCCCCTCCCCTTATTTATGCATTGTCCTCTGTGCATCATGTACCCATAAAATTTCAAAAATCCTCAAAAAGATGTGGGTATTATGCCTGCATTGCGTCCTCATGCTCCCAAGTAGCGTCCTCGGGACCGTACCAGGTCCATTGGACCTTTACAAGCCCTATGGCTCGATCCCGGAGCTGTTTGATTTTCTAGTCTAGAATGCGCACCAGATGCATTTGGAAAGCGCCTTCTTGCTCCACCTAAATCATATTCCAATCAATAACATGATTAGCATCAGGTATATATTTCTTGAGAAAAGATACATGGAATACAATATGAACAAACATAGATGCAGAAAATGCAATCATATAAGCTACTGGACCAACCCTCTCGAAGATTTCAAACAACCCACAATAGCGAGCTGCCAACTTTGAACAATTTCCCAATTTCAGGGAACTTTTGTTGGCCTTCACTTTCAAGAATACATGATCACCCACTTTAAATTCCTTGCGAGTTCTGCCCTTATCAGCATAGATTTTTAGTATGTCTTTGGTTGCCTTTAAATTTTGTTTTATTTTTATCATTTTCTCCTCCATTTCCCTGAGAAAATCTGGCCCAACCACTGCTCTATCTGATGGGTTATCCCAACTTACTATTGTGTTGCACTTTCTGCCATAAAGTGCCTCAAATGGGCTCATCTTTAGAGATGCTTGGTACCCATTGTTATAGGAAAACTCTACCAAGTGTAGGTAGTCTTCCCATTTTGATGGTTTATCCATCACATACATCCTCAACATATCTTAAATCACTTGATTCACCCTCTCTGTTTTCCCATCTGATTCTGGATGATAAGTTGTACTAAAAATCAAACTTGTTCCAAATCCATTAAATAATCCCTTCCAAAATTTTGAGGTAAATTTTCGATCTCTGTCAAACACAATTGTCTTGGGTATGCCATGTAATCTAGCAATTTCCTTCATATAAACATCAACAACGTTCGCTACCTTGTGAGTGAACTTAACTGGAATAAAATGGGCAGCTTTAGTAAGCTTATCCACCACTACCATGATAGAATCATGTTGCTTGTTTGTTATGGGCAGTTTGATGATGAAATCCAT
The DNA here is from genome assembly GCA_009831015.1 of Picea engelmannii. NCBI lineage: Eukaryota > Viridiplantae > Streptophyta > Pinopsida > Pinales > Pinaceae > Picea > Picea engelmannii. Next base: position 424,346 of record ML806483.1, on the reverse strand, counting down.
TGTTACAACTTCCCATTTCCACTCAGGAATGGGTAATGGTTGTAGCAAACCAGTTGGGTGTCTATGCTCAACCTTTACCTTTTAACATTCCAAACATTTGGCAATAAAATCAACAACTTCTTTCTTCATTCCTGGCCAATAATATTGGCTCTTGACAACTGCAATAGTTTTTTGATATCATGGGTGCTTAACATAAGGTACATTATGCATTTATCTCAATATCAGATTTTTCAATTCCTGAGAATTTGGTACATAAATTATGCCCCTGTACATGAGAATTTCATCATTACCTAGCTTGTAATCTTCAATTTTTTGTTGCATATTACCTTGTTGTAATATTGCCACTAATTCCTTGTAATGCAAATCTAATTTGGCAGCCTCTAAAATTCTGTCTTTCAAATCTGATTGGTACATGCTAATGGTTGTAGCATGCATTTCATGCACTCTTTTGCTGAGTGCATCAGCCACTTTGTTCTCTTTCCCCTTTATATGCTTTATATCAAAGTTATATTCACTTACAAACTATAACCATCTGCTTTGCCTAGCATTTAGAATTGGTTGATCAAATAAATATTTCAGACCATTATGGTCTGTTCTCAGCTCAAACCCTTTTCCCATGAGGTAGTGTCTCCATTTCCTCAAGGCATGCACTATGGCTACCAACTCCAAATCATGAGTGGCATAGTGTCTTTCATGCTCTTTCAACTTCCTTGATTCATAATATATAACAAACCCATTTTGATTGAGGACTCCACCAAGTCCTTCTTTACACGCATCTGTGCATACAATGAAATCTTCATTTGGGTTGGCAATCCTTATTATTGTATCACTTCTTAATAACTGTTTCAAGTGTTGGAAACTCTTTTCACAATACAATGTCCACTGAAACTTCACACCCTTCTTTTGTAAGGAAGTGATTGGGTGTGCAATCTTTGAGAATCCTTTAATAAATTTCTTGTAGTAGTCTGCAAGGCCCATGAATGATCTGACCTCTATCACATTATTTGGCGTTGACCATTCTCTAATGGCTTCTATCTTCTCAGGATTCACTGCTATTCTATCCTTTGAAATGATATGCCCCAAATAAGGAATTTGCTTCTGATAAAATGAGCACTTGTTGAATTTGGCATACAACTGATGCTCCCTTAATACTTGCAACACCATCCTCAAATGATGTTCATGCTCTTCCTCTGACTTAGAATATATAAGAATGTCATCCAAAAAGACAATGACAAACTTGTCTAAATATTCTCGGAAAACACCATTCATTAAGCACATGAAAACAACTGGTGCATTTGACAACCCAAATGGCACCACTGTGAACTCATAATTACCATACCTTGTCTTGAAGACTGTCTTTCTAATATCTTCCTCTTTAAGCCTTACCTGATGGTATCCTGAACTGAGATCTATCTTTGAAAATATCTTTGCATCCTTCAATTGATCAAAGAGATCATCAATCCTTGGCAGAGGATACTTGTTTTTAACAGTCACTTTATTCAACTGTCTGAAATCAATGCACAATCTTAATGTTCCATCTTTCTTCTTCACAAACAAGATTGGGGCAACCCAAGGTGACACACTTGGGTGTATATACCCCTTCTTCAGAAGTTCTTCAAGCTACATTTGCAACTCCTTCAACTCTGGTGTACTCATTCTGTAAGGAGTATTTGACACTGGAGCTGCTCCAGGCATTAAATTTATAGAGAAATCAATATCTCTCTTTGGGGATAGTCCTGATACCTCCCTAAACACATCTTCAAACTCTTTTAGGACTGCATAATCTTCCAAATTTGGCACCTTATCTTTAGGTGTCTCTTCCATATGAGCTGCAAATATTTGACACCCTTTTCGGTAACATTTCTTCAGTCGCAATGCTAAAATTTCTCTGATGGTTACTACCCTGGGAATTCCCTACACTTTCCTTAAGTTCCCTGCCTCATCCAAGCAAGTAAATGCCTTGTTATGACAGTCTAGGATGGCATGATGTTGGTCCAACCAATCCATCCCAATTGGACATTCATAGGAACCTAAAGGCAAGATGTTCAAATCTTCCATGGTGTTCAGTCCATTCATGTCCATAAGGCATGACTTAACCATCTCATTAACTTTTCTTTTGGCTCCTATAGCTAGCCTCACCAACCAAGATTTCCCATGCTTGCTTCTTGGAAAATGCAAACTTTCCACTATCTTAGGATCTATATAACTATGACTAGCTCTCGAATCAATTAAAATAGCAATGGTTTGGTTGTTGATCATACCTTCCTCTTCAATCATATGCGATTGATACTCTGCTTGCTTGTTGTTCAGCGCTGCATAGATCCTTGGCACATTTCTACCCATGTCCTCCACTATTTCAGCTTGATGTACATTGTGAACAGTTCTCCCCTTTTCACCTATCTGAGGACAATCTTTGAACATATGATCTCCTTTACAACCCCAACATTGAATAGATGGTTGCCTTGTTCTTTGACCCTATGTTTCGATCACTCTGGGCTCTCTAGGAGTTTGTTGTCCTTGTGGATTATTTATGAATAATGGTGGCTTAGATCCCTTCTTCTTCTGATACACCTTGAATTTCTTCTTGTCTTCCCAAGCTTTTTGGAAAGTTGGCCATGATTTTTGTTGATCATAAAGGCATTTATCTCACCTTATGGTCTCCTCCAATGTCTTGGGATCATCATATTGTATTTTGTCACTGATAAATGATGGCAATCCACTCAAATACCTCTGAATCTTAACTATCTCATCCTTGATGAAAGAGACATACTTCAGCAATTCTAAAAACCTTCTATCATATTCATCAATGGTCATACTCCCAAGCTTGAGTTCAAAGAACTCTTTCATTTTCATGTCATAGTATCTTTTAGTCAAATATTTCTTCTCAAAATACTTATTGAATTCCCTCCAAGTAACACTTTTCTCTTTAATGTGTTGCACCTGCACAAGCTGATCCCACCACATGGATGTCTTTCCCTTGAGTTGATAGATATCAATTCTACCTTCTGTATGAGAAGAATAATTATTCAATTGAAAATACTTTCTCATGCCCAACAACCATGTTTCTGCATCCTCATCCTTCTTGTGCTCACCATCAAATGCAAGAGGTTTGATTTTGTTCATTTCTCCTCGTAGCTCATCCACCCCAGACCTCTTGTTCTTCCTGACAAGGGATGGAATTGAGATGCTATGTGCTCTCTTATTGGAATGCCTCAGGGAGTGATGGTGATGTCTGCTAACACTTCTTGCTCTTGTTTTCTCATCAGGAGGCCCATGACTTCCATATTTGCTTGAGTCACTCTCCTTATCCAACTTCTTTTCTATTCGGTTCAAGCTCAACATTAACTTCATGTTGAAGTCATCCTGCTACTCCTTGGCTCTCCTAAGCCTTTCATTATCATCTTTATGGATTTGGACATCCTTCTACAAATTTTTAATGGTCTCTGCCATATTCATGTTTTCATTCCTTTCATCTCCATGTCCATTGGAGTTTGTTCCTTCAATGCCCAAATGGACATCCATCCCTCTAATATCATCTTCCTGGCTGTAAGTTCCCCATACCTCCTCCATTACTCTAGAATCTATGTTGATCTTGATCTGATCTAGTTGTTGTTAACTCTACAAAATGTGCAACCAACAAAACTTTGTCAGGGTAACTATTTCAACAATTTCATGAAAATATGAACCATTCTGGTTCAATAATATATATAAGAATTATTTCTTCTGATTTCCTAGAAATTTGAATGCCTAGATCAATTTTCTGGGTGGATATTTAGATTCCACTTTCCAATACCTTTCCAACGCCTATTCCCATGCTCAATTCTGAGTCTTGAGCAGAAAGTTATGGCTATTTTAAAAAATTTCATTAATTTTTCTGCTCATTTTTCAACTTGGCGCAACTCTGCGCTGTAAATATGCAATTTTGCACCTACTCCTTTGGAATTTTCTTAGGATCTCAATTGGGTTTCCTCATATACATCTTATGGACATTCTGTCCCAGTTTCACCTCATTCTGGGTTCTTGGCTGCTAGTTACAACCTACTGAAATTCCAGACCAATATACCATATTGTAACTGATATGCTACAGGTTCCTTATTTTCCATATTAAATGCTTTTTATATTCCCATAAATTTAATTCATCTCTTGGAATATCTTCTATGTTTCAATATCTTTCCATTGACTACTCCTGCACCTCAATCTGATTTTGGAGTAGAAAGTTATGGCTCTTTGAAGTTAGATGGGTCTTAAAATTTACCCTTCACTGTTTGTGTTGTAATTTTCTCATAAAAGCTCAGTTTGACGAACGATTTGCACCATTAGAAAGATCTCTCCAAGATCTTTTTATTTGAGCTTCCGAGATAGAGTGAGCCCTAGCAGACTCTATTCTCGTGGTTTTTGCGTTGCTAAAAACACTCTTAAGGGCCTAAAAAATGCGTTGCAAAAAGATGATGTTCAAATGATATAAAACGTCGCAGAAAATCACTGGTTTTTGTTATTGTTCACCCTTCAAACAACTTCACGTGCACAAATTTCAACCTGTAAACCCATATTCACCATGCACCACAACAACACAAGGTAAATCGTGCTTCACACACTTTAAAACCACTGTGTATCACTTCTCTATTGCATTAATAACTTGCGCGCACTACTTTTATGTCGGGCGCCAATATCCACCGCGCACAATTTTCGTTCTTGCACTGTTTCGTCTTGCGTACAATTTTTGTATTGCGCATTGATGTTCCGCGCGCGTTATACTCTACGCGCTGCATCATGCCATAGTTTATAACGTCTCCACCGCGCACCAAAACTCTGCGTGCACCACTAACTAAATTGTCGTGCGACAACATATAGCCACATTGCGTGCGCACCAACAAAACTCCTCTGCGCTCTGCCAACACTGTGCACACCACCCGCGTCATTATTATATGTGTGCACACCACGCAATACTAAATTTATCGTGCGGTCTTGTACACCAACATTTTTCTGCGCAGTGGCGAAATTTAGCATGCACACCCACACACTAACATTTTACCGCGCGACACCGAAATTTAGCGCGCACACCTGCACACTAACATTTTTATGCACATCAATTCCTCGTGAATTCCACTGTAGAAATTGGGGATTTTTCCTAACTTTTTCTCCAATTTACAATAGACATTCTGCAACCATGAAATTTGTTCAATTTCACCCCGATAACACCAATTCAACCTCTACAACAACAAATCGTTGTGGGTTGACATTTCTGGAATGGATGTTTCCCAAAATCAATTCATGAATTGAGAATTTTAATTACTAAATTCGCTCCATCTGTCATGGTTTCACTGTAACTTCAAATTTGACCAATTCCGAATTTTCTATAACAGATATTAAACGGGTAATATCTCACCACTTGGTCGAATGCCTCAATTTTCTCGTGAATTTAACAACAGAAATTGGGGTTTTTTCCCAATTCTGTGTCGTTGCTTCTAAATATCACCCTAAACGCCCTGCAACTCGAAATTTGGCCACTTTGAAATAGATTCTCTTTGAAATTTCGCTTCAACTCAACTTGCTCGGCCCATCCAGGCTCAGTGTTGAAAACTGAAGCTCTAATACCATATTGTAACATCCCCGACCATCCATGTCAGGCCATGCTACGCCAGAGAACTCTTACGTTTTCTCTGCAGAACATACTGTAACATACCCAACATCTAACTGAGCTATGCCACATAAATTTTTTGAATTGTATACAATTAAAATATATACACACAAAACTCTTGCGGAAGCATTATATATAAAACGTAAACATACAAATACATTTGTAAATAAACAGATTCACACTGAAATAACAGTAAACATATACATGCAGCATATACAAGAAATAACCATAAAAATAAACACAATTATAACTACACATATGATAACCCATAAAAATAAGCACGTAAATAACAATGCAACATGTAAATTTATCACACAATTGGCACTTATCTTGGTAAGAATGTCACCAACTATGTGGAGACCTTCCACGAACCTCCCAGCCTTAGACCACACTCTTCATCACTCTCAACAGTGAGTCACCCCCGAGCTAGGACTAAACTCCACATGGGTAAATGGATTCCTAACCAGGCTAAAGGCTCATAGACAACAGGAAAGACTATGTCTCAGGTGCCAACTCAAACTAACAACCTATAGTCCCTCATTCCCCACATTTATGTCCCACTCAGGAAGTGTGCCCCTTCTCTGCTCAATAGTCCTTCAGCTGCCCCACTTCCTTTTCGGGCTTCAACAACAGGCCGGACAGGAAGTCTCAGAGACCTGTAGTTGCAGTTCAACACCTTCAAGAAATCAATTCCCAACAATTCTCTCACCCAGAGAATTGCTCACATGCTTGATAATCCACCTCTTCAATATCCCATGGGCCTGACAACCCGCTTCTTCAATCCATCTCCCAAGCTAACCAGATACACCAACACAAATTGGCTATGGATACAAGTTTAGGTACAGTCATGAAGATACGAAAGATAGCTCAATGGGTGTGTTCATGCTCATGGATGATTGACTGGATGACTGAATGATCGAAGGAATGATGGGAAGAATGATGGAAAAAGATGGGAAAATGACCTAAGTCCCAACAATATGTATGCATGTCCCCAACTTGACACTTGTCATGTTGGGAGCTACTTTGGCCTACTTGTCCCCAACTTTAGAACTTAGGATAAAATACTTATCCATACTTTATGATTTAAGAAATATTAATATAATATTCCTTTTTGGATTAAGCTCCCTAGCTTAGCCCTTTTTCTTAACCTTTAGGCCACTCCCTTTCCCTAACTAGTGGAGTTTAGTCTCCCATCTATTTTATCGTGGCCAGTCTGCATGTAGCGATGTATTTTATATTAATTATGAGACATATACAAAAAATAGGTGCACTGGCCTTTAACATCTAGGCTCTCTGGCCTAATCAAAACATAAACATCTTAGCTTATAATAATTGGCTCACCAACCTATAAAACACAACATATACACAAAAATCTCCCTGGCCTCAAAATCACGCGCACTCAATTTGATGTGTGCGGTATCCAGGAATGTGTACCCTTCATCATTTTACTGTGCAGTACAAGTGCACACTATGCCATGAAATGTGCATACAAGATGATATCAAACAACTCACCAGCTTAAGTACATTTTCATTTGCATTACAATTGGGTTTGGCCTAGGGATCTTACAAACACAAACTTCAAAACCCATTTAAGGGGGATAATGATAAAAATAAAAAAAATATTCATTAATCACTTCCTTGAAATTAAAAATATCTCCTTTAAAAAGCGTAGGCATACATTTATCAACAAAATTAATTATGAACTAATTATTTTAATGAGTTTCATGTTATTAGCTGTAGAAATAAGAATTTTACAACCATGATTACAACATCTATTATAGCCCATTGATGGGCACAATTATGCAGTCATTGATGTGATTAGAATGTTGTATAAGACTCCATACACTTCACTTTCATTAAGTGAAGTGTATTGAATTAATTTTGAGGGGGGAGGATGACAAGGTCTATTTAACATGAATTTTCACATTGGAATAAAACATTTTGCACAAAAACTATTTTACACAAAATGTCTTTAGTGTATCTTCTTAAGTATGTAACAAACACATCTTGATTATTTTGTAAGCTTGTTTCACATGAAACATGCTTAAAGTTAGTTCATTACTTAGTATGGGTTATTGTAGAAAAGTAAAGGTGCGTGTACACATAAAAACCCTTTTATTAGTTTAATGCAAGACAATAAATATATTATGTCAAAGTGATGTTCTATTTTCTTTGTTTTTCTAACTTAAAGCTCACGATGGTGAATGTTGGCCCTGTTATCCCCGATTTCTAGGGATAACTAGGAGATCATGTCTCAAAGCCCATAGGTCCTAGACATGGAGTACCGAGAGCAGGATTGACCTGAGCATGGCCCTGGAGGGCCCATATTTCTTCTTCTTCATCAGACTTGTCCTATCAGCAGCTGCATCATCCGTCACCTTCGGCTTGGACTTGTATAAGAGAAGACTCTTGCTCCATGAGGTAATTGGTCCAGGTATCATGGTATGTGTCATATTTGATCATTATAACTTTCAGATATATGCATCAGATTCCTTTCATTTCTGACGACTGCTTGGATCTTACACTAACCCTCTTGACCGTGGTTGGGGGGATTGATAGGGTACTCTAGCAAGCTTGTACCCATAGGTTTTGGTTAGCCACCAGGGGGGATTTTGAAGAGCCATCGTCTACTCCCATCACATTATCATTCTTACATCTTATCTCCCACTCATCTATCCCATTCCCCTAGTCCAGACATTAGGATGACCTTTTGTGGGGTTACACCTGATCTTGTAGGAAGAAGGGGCTAAAGGCCCAGGAGGTAAAAGCAACTGGTAAGAGATAAAAGCCATAAAAATTAAAACCTAGAGATGCCTCGCCCAGGGATCCTCGAGAAGGCAATAAAAAGCCTCTCAATAAGAAACAAGAGGGACCCGAAGAAAAATAACAAAACAAGACCTAGCCAAGAGGATGGGGGGTCTCATCACGAGCCAACCCATTATGTTCATGGGTACCTAGCAATATGACATTGCCATTATCTGGTTACCACACCAGGGAAATGACCTTTGGTTGCATGGCCAAGGGAAAGGGGGTCTCATCATGAGCCAACCTTATCATCTCTGTAAAAGTACTTGTGGGTAACACTGTCAGCTCTAGTCACCACGCTAAGGCAGTGTCCTCTAGTTAGACCTTGAAATAAAAAGAAAGAAAAAGTAATAAAGAAAAGAAAGAATGAAGGCAATAAAGGGCTTGGAAAGAATTGCATCCATGACAGGTACAACTCACCTCCTACAAAGGCACCCGCAGATAATATCACCCTCGTCTTTCACTATGTCTGGATATCCTTGGACCACACCACCTCGTGATACATGGCTTGGATGATATCCTCTGGAAACTTTCCTTTTCTTATGGATGCTGGCCCAATAGGGCATTTTCTCTTTTTCTTCAGCTTTGTATAGTAGGTCATTGTAATGTCTTTGAGCTATTGGATGATATGCTAGGGGTTTTATGCATGCATTTGATACAATTAATGATGAAATGTGATTGACATTGCTATGATCCCTAGGAGTAATGAGCCCATGGAGGGCGAATGTAATGCCCATATATTTCTAAACATCATTAAGTTTCCTAAACATTTTATGAAAGTAAACTGAAACAAAACTTCATAGCATGATATTGACTTTTATAACAACAACTTCAGTAACTTAGATTTATCAATAAATACTAAATTCA
>ML806483.1:389582-405067 GCA_009831015.1 Picea engelmannii | reverse complement strand
TAATGTTCAATTTCCATAATTCCTCTTTGAGCTATGTCAAGTTAACAACTTTATCTCAATTTGACATTGTAGCGGGGTGCAAAAGTAGATGCTATTAGTAATTATAATGCATTTAGTGTGTTCAATCATTAGACAAAACAATTCTTAAAAGCATAGATTGTTTTTTTCCAATAACACACTTGAGCCAACCACTTTCTAAAGAAATCTTGAATTACGCAATAGATTTACATTAATTAAATTGAAAATACAAAAATATAATTACTCAATGATATTTTTCTTATGCCCTAAGGCGATGTTTAAATTAGTTTGAATGCAAACCACCTTTGATAGCATCAATTTGTGAATTCGCTAATGTATCCCTTGCAATGAACCTAGTACAGTAGAAAAGTAATTAAAATCATCATAACAACAAAGTTAAAAACAATGAAGAGTAATATAATACTTCACCCACCAAATAAGAAGAGTGTTGGACACTCAAAATAGGATAAGAGTGAGATGCATTTTATTATGTGTGTGTGTTATGTTTTCTATTGGATTCATATTCCAATGCGTCTTTTGGACTCCCAACATCCACTACAATATTGACTCTTTACATTATGTGAAGTTAGTAACCCAAAAGGACTACGTTTCCAACATTCCCCCCTTAATCTGAAGGGGTGTATATGAGTCCAAGATGAGAGTTGATATGTTAAAGTGGGCAGGCGAAATATGGAAGTGTGCAATTGTTGATGGGTGAATGTGCTCTCTGAATCTGGTGGTTTTAGAATGACCACAAACCGAATGGATAACATAAGTTGATGTCTTCTACTAAATGGTGATGGTGGTTTAAGGAAGACCATAAACCGATCTGGTGGTTTAAGGATGACCACAAAATCTAGAACCCTGTTATAGGCTCAATGGTTCCTGGAACATTTCCTAAGTTAGCTAGAAGTTGAAGCTGATGTATTATGCTAATTGGAAGTGCTCTCGATGTTGGTTTAAAGATGACCATAAACTATGATGTAGAATAAGCTGAAATTATTCCACCAAGTGGAGGTTTAAGGAAAACCACAAACCGTTATCAAGCAGAAGCTGTAAGTCTTCTACTAAGTGGTGGTTTAAGGGAAACCACAAACCAATAATGCTCGCTTATTGTTGATCGACTGATAGGGATTCAAAACTTGAATCCTAAATGTGAATCATTGATGTTGTTCCCCCCTGTCAGGGACAAGTTGAGAAGACACAAATATGTCTACTGCAAGATGTGCCAATACTCAAGAATGCACTCATCGGTATGACTAACATATCTTCTTAGCTATTGATGACCATTTCCAAGAAGCCATCCATTCATAGTGGTTCTTTACTCTTGTAGTTTTCTTGCATTTAAAACACCTCTTTGAAGGATGATTGTGTTTTCCACAATGCTCACAAAGATGAAGATCGAAACATTGATCTTCAACATGGCCAACCTGTTTACAATGTTTTCATATATGAATCATCTCTTGAACTGGAGATGGTCAATGTGAACTATCTTGGAGAAATGCAACACTCTGGCACTGGATCGGTTTGGTGTAATCCATATTATGAAAGGTGACATCCTTTTCATATCTGATACCGGTTCTATGCTTGTTCTGTCTGATTTCTTCCCAAGATCCGATGATTCGCTTGGAAATACAAAGATGTATGGCATTTGCACTTGAATATAGGGTTGTCTCACTGAGTTGTTCATTTACTGATTGTTGGTCTAAATCAACCTGATCATCTTCTTCATCTTTGAAAAGATGGTTTTGAACAAGGATGGGATCAAAATGTTGTCGCAGATTTTGTCTCTCAAGTGCATCATGAAGAAGTCAAGTCTGAGTTTGCAGCAATGTTTCTTTGGCTTGCATAACTTGCAAGCAAGTAACAACATAATGCAGATTTATTTTAACAATGGCGATTATATCATCCACATAAAAGAAGATTAGAGTGTTCAATAACTTTAACAGTTCCTCAACTTGAGCCATAGCTCATAACTCATAGGTTTTCTTACAACTCCACCCTTAAACAAACAAAATCATAAATGTATGTAGAAAATAGAGGGTTTTGGATTCTACCGAAAATGCACCCGTTTACAATGACTTAATCCAATCTTAGTTTTAGAAAGCATAAGTAAACTTACAAAAGAACCATTTGTTGGTTACCTTAATTCTCGAGATTGAAGGAGTCTCCTCTTGTTCTCCAAAGAACCGTAGACTTCTTGGGATGCCCTCAATACTGGTATGCCAATGTTGGCAATAAATGTAGAATTGTTTGATAGGCACTTGTCCAATGGCCTCAAATGTCTGGAATGCTCTATAAAAGTCCAAAATATTTGAACAATCCAATATTATGTAATTGACTGTGGCTACTTTCTTGTATGGAGGGTCTCCAATATTATGAAATTGACTGATTCTCCAGTTGCAAATAAACCACATCAAATGTAGAAAAAACATCCTTTGGATAGGTCCATACAAGAGGACTCAAAAATGAGAAAAGGGAAAATATATCCAAGTCTTCATCTCATTTAGAATTACCATATGCAGATTTAATGGTGCTTTCATATTTGATGTGTTAACAATATATTTCTTTGAATGGAGGCACTGTTGGGCCTAGGCAGTGCACTAGACATAACATAATCAATGTTATATTGCTAGTCAATATGGTTGCGAAACCGATGGGATCATCATTTCAATGGTGCTAGAAATGAGTTTTCTTACTTTTATTGACGAGGCCTCAGGTATTCATTAAAGAAACAATAATGTTACTTTATATGGCAAGCATGTCATATTAGAGCGATATATAGTAAATCATTTATTGATTCCATGAGACCAACATGGTTTCCCGAAAACTCGTGAAAACCTGTACAATAATATTGTGGCCCCTACTATCAATTCACAATATTCATTATGAGTACAAGTCTCAGAGAAAATCTATTCCAAGGAACAAATTGACTAAGTCAAACTTGAAATCCAAACCTCCATAATGTAGTGTGGCTATTATTCGTAAACTCGCAGAAATTAGGGTTTGTGAGCAAGGAATAATCGAAGGAGTGAGAAGACAGGAGCTACGTGAGAGAGACATAGGAGTGCGGATGGCATGGAGATGGTACACCAATGCACAAAGGGATAGATTGGAAGAGGATGTTTTTGTAGAGGCATAATGGTAGACTGACATAGATGGGCACAACATAATCCAGGGCACAAAATAGTGCAGACTGGTAAGTAGGAGGTCAAATGCATTTCACAAGAGAAACACTTAGCTATGGATTACTGTCATAGGCCTAAGAACTGAGTGGATCTGATACCATTTTTCGACACTCAAAATAGGATAAGCATGATATGCATTTTATTAGAGATATGATACATATATATATACCTTATGTTGACAATTGTATTTGTATTCCAATGTGTCCCTTGGACTCAACGTTTGTTACAATATCAACTCTTCACATTTCGTGAAGTTAGTAACCCAAAATGTAACGTCACTGACCATCCATGTCGGGCCACACTACACTAGAGAACTCTTTATGTTCTCTCTGTGAAACATACTGGAACATACCCAACATCTAACTGAGCTATGCCACATGAATTTTTCGAACTGTATGCAATTAGATTATATGTAGACAGATCTCTTGCGGAAGCATTTATGTATAAAACGTAAACATACAAATACATCTATAAATACACGAATTCACACTGAAATAACAATAAACATATACATGCAGCATATATCGGCAATACCCATAAAAATAAACACAGATATAACCACACATATGGTAACCCATAAAAATACACACGTAAATAACAATGCAGCATGTAAATTTATCACACAATTGACACTTATCTTGGTAAGAATGTCACCAACTACATGCAGACCTTCCACGAACCTCCCAGCCTTAGACTGCACTGCTCATCACTCTCAGTAGTGGGTCACCCCCGAGCTGGGACTAAACTCCACCCGGGTAAAGGGATTCCTAACCAAGCTAATGGCTCATGGACCACAGGAAAGACTCCGTCACAGGTGCTCACTCAACTAACAACCTATAGTCCCTCATTCCCCACATGCCTGTCCCACCCCAGGAAGTGTTACCCTTCTTTGCTCAACAGTCCTTCGACTGCCCCACTTCCCTTCCGGGCTTCAGCAACAGGCCGGATAGGAAGTCTCGAAGCACTGTAGTTGCAGTTCAACACCTTTTGAAAATCAATTCCCAACAATTCTCTCACCTAGAGAGAAGTTTCTCACGGGCCTGACAACCCGCCTCTTCATTATCCCATGAGCCTGACAACCTGCTTCTTCAGTCCAGCTCCCAAGCTAACCAGCTACACAAACATATATGGCTATGGATACGGTTTCGGTACAGTGAAAGGAATGTCTGAAAGATAACTGACTGTGTGAGTGAAACAAATGGTCACAGAGTCATGGTTGAATGATGGTTGAATGATGGAAGAGTCTCCCCAAAATGAACTAAGTCCCAACAATATGTATGCATGTCCCAAACTTGACACTTGTCATGTTGGGAGCCACTTTGGCCCACTTGGCCCCAAATTTAGAACTTGGATAAAATAATTATCCATACTTTATATTTTAAGAAATACTAATATAATATTATTTTTTGGCTTAAGTTCCCTAACTTATCCCTTTTCCTTAAATTTTAGGCCCCTCCCTTTCCCTAACTAGTGGATTTTAGTCCCCCATCTCTTTTATCATGGTCGGTCTGCGTGCAACGATGTATTTTATATTAAATATGAGACATGTACAAAAACAAGCGCACTGGCTTTTAACATCTAGGCTATTCGACCTAATCAAAACATAAGCAGCCTAGCTTATAATAACTGGCTCACCAGCCTATAAAACATAGGATATACACAAAGGATCCCTAGCCTCAATATCACGCGCACTCAAGTTGCTATGTGCGGTATCCAGGAATGTGCACACTTCCTCATTTTATTACGCAGTACATGCGCGTACTATGCCATGAAATGTGCATACAAATTGATATCAAAACAACTCACCAACTTAAGTACATTTGCATTTACATTTACAATTGGGTTTGGCCTTAGGGATATTACAATCCCCTCCCCTTATTTATGCACTGTCCTCAGTGCATCATGTACCCATATACAACAAAATTTCAAAAATCCTAAAAAAGATGCGGGTATTCTGCCCGCATTGCATCCTCATGCTCCCAAGTAGCGTCCTCAAGACCGTACCAGGTCCATTGGACCTTTACAAGCCTATGGCTCGGTCCGGAGTTGTTTGATTTTCCGGTCCAGAATGCATACCGGATGCACTTGAAAAGCGCCTTCTTGTTCCACCTGAATCACATTCCAATCAATAACATGATTAACATTAGGTATATATTTATTTAGCAATGATACATGGAATACATTATGAACATACATAGATGTAGGCAATGCAATCAGATAAGCCACTGGACCAATCCTCTCTAGGATTTCAAACAGACCACAATAGCAAGCTGCCAACTTTGAACAATTTCTCAATTCCAGGGAACTTCTGTTGGCTTTCACTTTAAAAAATACATGGTCACCCACTTTAAATTCCCTGTGAGTTCTTCCCTTATCAACATAGATTTCCTGTCTGTCTTGGGAAACCTTTAAATTTTGCTTTATTTTTATCATTTGCTCCATTTCCCTGAGCAAATCTGGTCCAACCATTGCTCTGATAAGAGTCTAGTACATTAGCAAAATGTATCCAAGATGATCCCTTAGTTCCTCTCATATCTTCAGCTTTATAACTTTACAATAAAAGTTGAGATCCCGGAAGAAAGGATCAGATATGCTAAAGATAGAAAGTCAAAACAATTTTTACAAAAAGAAAGGAGATGAACCTAGAAAATAGGTCAATTTCTTATTTCATGGTCTTCATATCATCTAGAACCTCTGTGTTGTGCAGAAAAGCCTTCCGAGGCTGTTTGATATCCTTTGATGAAGATAAATTCGAATTTTCCAAATATAGATAAAACGCTGATTCATTGACCCAAAAATAGACACCAAATCAACTTGAACACCTCCTCTAACTCCTTTTCATCAAAAGTGGATCTTAGATTGGACATTATAATTCAATATCTATCTTTAGAAAGAGTTTTCAAGAGATTTGGCTGAGTAAAACTTTTATTTGGGGTAAAATACTCTTTCTCTGGCAAATGACAGGTTTTGGTGGTTAACACAGCTAGAATTTGGGTGTATCAACCATCGAAAAGCTCTACTTTCGATGGTTAATAAACAGTTGTCCTGTTCGCCTAAACCGTTGAAAGCTTAGCTTTCACCAAAATTTCAAAATTGCAAAATTGAAATACCTTGTTGCTTCGATGAGTGTTCAAGGTCTCTTTAGTGATGTTGCTCCTCCTTGTATAGGGTTGGAAACCTCAATCTGTTGTGTAGGAGGCTCTGTTTCCTTCTCTAAGGAAGTAGCCAATTCTGCTAGGGTTTCTAACCCGGAGTGCTTGGGAGTTGGAGTCTGAGTCTCTTTCATCTTAAGTCTTAGGAGTCTGAGCTGTCTGTTCAACTTAGTGTTCTCCTTCATTAACGATTTATTTTTGTCCAGAGTCTTATCATATTTATTCATGACATCCTGACTGATATCATACAATTCCACATTCTTATCAACTAACTCTACATTTTTCTTCTCGATTTGTTTCTCAGAGACTTCTAACTCATAAACCTTCTTAAGGAGTTGGTTTCTCTTCTGTGACCTGGCTGGTCTTAGTTTGCTAGCAGATGCTTCTGTCAAAGGTTTGTTCTGTTCCTTAGGGGGAGTTGGGGATGGTAGATTTGGGTATGCTTCAGCCAATTGCCCGGTCTGTACATCACCTTGTTTCTCTGCTAGATCCTGCTCTGGCTCTGAGTCACTGTATGGAAGGTTCAAAGGATTATCTCCCTCAGCAAGACCCTCAGTCTGTTCACCCTCTTTTCCGAAATTCAATTTCATTTTGGCCCTCTTATGCTTAACATAAGAGGACTATGTTTGCTTATTTGGAGGTGAGATGGCTCTTCTCTTCCTCCTACTGCTCTTAGGAGTAAGATATTTCATTGTTGTAGGCTTCTTTCCTTTCTTATCTTACTGTAGATCAGTGGGAAACTCATTCCAAAACAAGAAATGATTCCAGTCAACCTCTTTTCTCTTCAAAGATTCTTTAACTATCAAAGTGATTAAACCTTGATGTGATAACCTGCTCGTTACCTTACCAGGTTTAACTTTGACTTGTTGAGCCATTTTAGTAAGCGTCTTATGAAGGTAATGAGGGAGGTTGAAAGCAGTCCTTCCAGTAAAATGATTAAGCAGTTTAAAATGGTAAAACATAACTCTGTTATACCTACCCTCACATGTAATGTAGGCAAAAATAGACTTGAGCAAAGCCTGCCACTTTGTCTCCAGAAATGACATAGGTATATCCTTCTTCCAGATAAGAGTTTTGTGTTGAGGTTGTAAATAGGATCTGAATTCTATATTTGTTGGTATAGTAGTCTTGAACCAACACTCACCTGTCCTAGGTAGACCGGTGATCTCTGCAATTGATGCCTCGTCCACTATAAACTCTTCCTTACCAATGGTGGCTCTCCTCCCATCGTATGACAGAGCAAAGGCTTCTGAAAGTTGTTGATGGAAATTTTTCAGTTTCTCACAGTAAGAGAAACATCCAACCTGCTTGAAAATGCCAGCTACTTCAGGATGTGACTCCAAAAACCAAGTTCCATCCAATTCGGTCCTCAGGACTGGTCTTGCCTTCTGCATTTGCCCGAGTTTGCTTGCGCTTGCAAATTAACACACCTGCGGGCTAGGGTAGACAACAAGCACAATTTCAGGAGGGAACTCGGATCTGTGGCGAATTAATGGGCATGGGAATAGTGATGACTCGGCCTCTGTGAGATAGACAGAATCTTAACAGAGCATAACCCAAAACTATATATGATATAAATGAGGATCACAGAAGACTCGGGATTGACAACTCAATCAAAGGGATTTCACATAATGAGTTAAATGGGAAATGATTACGGTGATAGTCTTGGAACTTGAATTTATGAGAACCCTGTAAACATCAAACAGTTAAGCGAACCGATCAATCATAGATTTCTTTGTATGCAAGAATATAACTTCGAAATGATAAGTGGAGGTCTACAAGTACTACAGGGCATCAAACCTTGATCAGAAGTAATTATACCACCTTACATCACCGATTCACTTAATTTTTGGCGGTTATCATTTCATTCTTGCGCCAATTGACATCTGGATCGTGTGAAAACATGGGCTCTGATATTTCCACGTTGACACGTTTTTGGTGGTTAATTGGGCTTTACTAGTCTAGATAACCAAATACAACAATGTGCAGGGTCATACAAGATAGAAATAAGTCCTTTAATTCAAGTTCATGAGCTTAATAAGAAGATAACATTTCTTAGAAGCTGAGCTAAACTGAAGTAAAGTATAGAATAATGAAGTACATGAACAAATCTGACATTGAAAGCAAAAGAATACTGTGATTCTATTATCAAGATAAGAGTCTAGTACAGTAGCAAAATGTATCCAAGATGACCCCTTAGTTCCTCTCATATCTTCAGGTTTATAGCTTTACAATAAAAGTTGAGATCCCAGAAGAAAGGATCAGATATGCTAAAGATAGAAAGTCAAAACAATTTTTACAAAAAGAAAGAAGATGAACCTAGAAAATAGGTCAATCCCTTATTTCATGGTCTTCATATCATTTAGAACCTCTATGTTGTGTAGAAAAGCCTTCCAAGGCTGTTTGATATCCTTTGATGAAGATAAATTCGAATTTGCCAAATATAGATAAAAGGATAATTCATTGACCCAAAAATAGGTGCCAAATCAACTTGAACACCTCCTCTAACTCCTTTGCATCAAAAGTGGATCTTAGATTGGACATTATAATTCAATATCTATCTTTAGAAAGAGTTTTCAAGAGATTTGTTTGAGTAAAACTTCTGTCTGGGCAAAAATACTCTTTCTCTGGAAAATGACAGGTTTCAGTGGTTAACACAGCTAGAATCTTGGTGTATCAACCACCGAAAAGCTCTGCTTTTGGTGGTTAATGAACAATCGTCCTGTTTGCCTAAACCGCTGAAAGCTTAGCTTTCACCAAAATTTCAAAATTGCAAAATTAAAATACCTTGCTGCTTCAATGAGTGTTCAAGGTCTCTTTGGTGATGTTGCTCCTCCTTGTATAGGGATGGAAACCTCAATCTGCTGTGTAGGAGGCTTTGTTTCCTTCTCTAAGGAAGTAGCCAATTCTGCTAGGGTTTCTAACCCTGAGTGCTTGGGAGTTGGAGTCAGAATCTCTTTTATCTTAAGTCTTAGGAGTCTAAGCTATCTGTTCAACTTAGTGTTCTCCTTCATTAACAATTTATTTTTTTCCAGAGTCTTATCATATTTATTCATGACATCCTGATTGATATCATACAGTTCCACATTCTTATCAACTAACTCTGCATTTTTCTTCTTGATTTGTTTCTCAGAGACTTCTAACTCATAAACCTTCTTAAGGAGTTGGTTTCTCTTCTGTGACCTGACTGGTCTTGGTCTCCTAGCAGATGCTTCTGTCAAAGGTCTGTTATGTTCCTCAGGGGGAGTTGGGGATGGTAGATTTGGGTATGCTTCAGCCAATTTCCCAGTCTGTACATCACCTTGTTTCTCTACTGGATCCTGCTCTGGCTCTGAGTCACTGTATGGCAGGTTCAAAGGATTATCTCCCTCAGCAAGACCCTCGATCTGTTCGCCCTCTTTTCCGAAATTCAATTTCATTTTGGCCCTCTTATGCTTAACAGAAGAGGACTCTGTTTGCTTATTTGGAGGTGAGATGGCTCTTCTCTTCCTCCTACTGCTCTTAGGAGTAAGAGATTTCTTTGCTGCAGGCTTCTTTCCTTTATTATCTTGTTGTAGATCAGTGGGAAACTCATTCCAAAACAAGAAATGATTCCAATCAACCTATTTTCTCTTCAGAGATTCTTTAACTATCAAAGTGATTAAACCTTGATGTGATAACCTGCTCGCTACCTTACTAGGTTTAACTTTGACTTGTCGAGCCATTTTAGTAAGCGCCTTATGAAGGTAATGAGGGTGGTTGATAGCGGCCCTTCCAGTAAAATGATTAAGCAGTTTAAAATGGTAAAACATAACTCTGTTATACCTACCCTCACATGTAATGTAGGCAAATATAGCCTTGAGCAAAGCCTGCCACTTTGTCTCCAGAAATGAGATAGGTATATCCTTCTTCTAGATAAGAGTTTTGTGTTGAGGTTGTAAATAGGATCTGAATTCTATATTTGCTGGTACAGTAGTCTTGAACTAGCACTCACCTATCCTAGGTAGAACGGTGATCTCTGCAATTGATGCCTCGTCCACTATAAACTCTTCCTTGCCAATGGTGGTTCTCCTCCCATCGTATGACAAAGCAAAGGCTTCTGAAAGTTGTTGATGGAAAATTTCCAGTTTCTCACAATAAGAGAAACATCCAACCTACTTGAAAAAGTCAGCTACTTCAGGATGTGCCTCCAAATACCAGGTTCCATCCAATTCAGTCCTCAGGATTGGTCCTGCCTTCTGCATTTGCTCGAGTTTGCTTGTGCTTGCAAATTAACACACCTGCGGGCTAGGGGAGACAACACGCACAATTTCAGGAGGGAACTCGAATCTGTGGTGAATTAATGGGCTTGGGAATAGGGATGACTCGACCTCTGGGAGATAGACGAAATCTTAACAGAGCATAAACCAAAACTATATATGATATAAATGAGGATCACAGAAGACTCGGGCTTGATAGTTCAATCAAAGGGATTTCACATAATGAGTTAAATGGGAAATGATTATGGTGATAGTCTTGGAACTTGAATTTATGAGAACCCCGTAAACATCAAACAGTTAAGAAAAACGATCAATCATAGATTTCTATGTATGCAAGAATATAACTTCGAAATGATAAGTGGAGGTCTACAAGTACTACAGGGCATCAAACCTTGATCAAAAGTAATTATACCACCTTACATCACCGATTCACTTAATTTTCGGCGGTTATCATTTCATTATTGCGCCAATTGACATCTGGATCATGCGAAAACATGGGCTCTGATATTTCCACATTGACACGTTTTCGGTGGTTAATCGGGATTTACTTTTCTCTTTTAACCACCGAAATCCAAGGCTTTCGGTGGTTAATGAACACTTCACAAGTTTGCCTAAACCACCAAAATCTGTAACTCTCCCTTTTGCTTAAGAAAATCAATTCTGATGATTATTTCAAGTTTATTTACAAACAATAAGCTCTCTAACAAGCCTATAAAAATTTAGAAATAATTTTTTGAACATTTCCCTATCACCTAAAATTGACAAAAATGACTGTGCTATTTTAGGAGATAACAATATCAATGTAGAATTATTATCCAATAATGAGCAATAAGAAATAAACAATCACACACATACACAGTACACTGGTGTTTTACATGGAAACCCAAATCGGGAGAAAACCACATAATTATTTTTCTTATATGTCTTGAAGAATTACATTCATTGGAAGCACCAACGTGTACCATAAACAAGTGCATCAACCATGCACCAACCTGTACCAAACAATCTGTAATCAACCTGTACCATAAACAAGTGCAACCAGCCATGTTCCAAGTATGTACCAATCATGTGTCAACTTCTCATCAACCATGACTCATCAATATGTACCAACTTCATCAACTGTACACCTCATGTATGTGCCAACTCACAAACTACTTGTCTCAACCATGTACCCGACTTGTTCCTCAACCAAAAGCCTTCATCAATTTCATCATCCAAATATGATTTATAAATCTGTAATAGACCTTGTGTATATGATCGCATACCTTCAAACCTTCCTTAACTTTAAACAACAAGAGACTAGCATTCACATCAAACTTTTCTTTAGTCTCACATGACTAGTTTTGGATTAGTCAACAACCCTCACTTGAAATACTCATAACTTTGTACCTGTAATGAATAAATATATGAAACTGATATACAATTTTCGTCAATGTGTTTTATGCAATTCCTCTAGGTGTCACTACTTGGAACCTCTCAGGAAATTAGTTATAGCAAAAATGGCATACCTTGTTGAATTCTGGCTTATTCTAGAGAGCAACCTTGTAGAGCATGCCCCACACAGAATATTTGTTGAATCAATCTGAAACTATTACAAAAAAAACTACAGACTGTACTCTGACCAACACATTTGGTCTTACTGAATTTGGATCTGTTATAAAGAAGTTATGACGTTTTTACTCGAAACACCTGTTTTTGACTAGTTTCGGGACTAGCCACAAACCCTATTTTCCACGGAGTGTAACTCCAAAAATGCAATGAACCACCAGCTAAATTTTTTACCACAGATACTTGGATATGTTTCTTCAATGGCATAGCAATTTCATGGTCTGAATCATTTTATAAAAAAAAATTATTGCGAAAATGGTGAGATGACCTGTAAATAACATACCTTAGAAAGCATCATAATTTTTTTTTATCCTTCCTTGAATTTCGGCCTTGTTTTCTTCAACTTCCCTTAGAAATTTGGCTTAGATATCCTTTGGTTACCTCAGACACCTATATATATTCAATATGCTCAAGTGTGATTTAAATGAGAGAGTCTTGCCTCTTATTTATACTCTCCAAGTAGCTTCCTTAAAAACATCTTCTAGGTCACTTTGCCAACTTTCCTTATTTTAGGGTTAACCCACTTCTAATTTCTCCATTAAATTTATAATTTAAATAATTTATTTTGTATTCACTTTGAATTATAGTGCACTCATCACTTCACTTTATTATTTACCTTTAAAAACTCTTAAACCACTTTGATCACTTTGACCTTTTGGGGCTTCTAAATGACATATGAGGGTCCTCCAACTTCGTAAGGCCATAACTCTAAAACCCTGAGGAGTTATGCGACGTTCCACATACCACTAGAAATGGAATGACATGTACTATCCATATAGAATAGTATTACCTAAAATTATATCAAAACTCATACCGTTATCCATCAAACAAACTTGGTTCCATTACCCAAACCTGGGTTCTCCAACTTCTCATGGCCATAACTCTCTAATCGTGAAGGGTTATGTGACGTTCTACATACCACCGGAAATGGCATGAAAAACACTATACATATAGGATAGTCTCACTGACAAATTCACTGGCTTTTGTCTCATTATTCCACAAATAATCATAGGTTCTCTAACCATACTTATAGGATAACTCAATCCGCAAAGCGTCTTCCCGTGCGGGCTTTCACCATAAGGGGACCACTTTGGAGTTCATCCATTTATACTTATTATAAACTATGACAAGACAATAATGAGTCATCTTTACATCAAACAATATTGGGTACATTACCCAACCTTTGTGCTACGGGGCTTTCTTTAAGGGTTGACATCAATGACAACCAACCTTTATCAACATTAGGTGTCTACATTTCAAACATCTGGAAATAAAATCAACAACCTCTTTCTTCATGTCTGACCAATAATATTGGCTCTTGATAGTTACAATAGTTTTCTGATATCCTAGGTGCCCAACATAAGGCAAATTATGCATTTCTATCAATATATGATTTTTCAATTCCTGGGAATTTGGTACATAAATTCTTCCCATGTACCTGAGAATTTCATCATTGTCTAGCTTGTAATATTCAATATTCTGTTGCAAATTACCTTGTTGTAATTTTGCCATTAATTCTTTGTATTGCAAATCCGATTTGGCAGCCTTTGTAATTCTGTCTTTCAAATCTGATTGGTACATGCTAATGGTTGTAGCATGCATTTTATGCACTCTTCTACTGAGTGCATCCGCCACTTTGTTCTCTTTCCCCTTGATATGATTTATATCAAAGTCATATTCACTTAGAAATTCTAACCATTTGGTTTGCCTAACATTTAGAGTTGGTTGATCAAATAAATATTTCAGACCATTATGGTCTGTTTTTAGCTCAAACCTTTTTCCCATGAGGTAATGTCTTCATTTCCTCAAGGCATGCACTATGGCTGCCAACTCCAAGTCATGAGTGGCATAGTGTCTTTCATGTTCCTTTAATTTCCTTGACTCATAACATATAACAAACCCATTTTGAGTGAGGACTCCACCAAGTCCTTCTTTACATGCATCTTTGCATACAATTAAGTCTTAATTTGGGCCTACAATCCTTAGTATTCGAGCACCAGTTAAGAATTGTTTCAAGTGTTGGAAACTCTTTTCACAATCCAATGTCCACAGAAACTTCACACCCTTCTTTTTTAAGAAAGTGATTGGGTGTGGAATCTTTGAAAATCCTTCAATAAATATTCTATAGTATCCTACAAGGCCCATGAATGATCTGACCTCTATCACATTATTTGACGCTGGACATTCTCTAATGGCTTCTATCTTCTCATGATCCAATGCTATCCCATCCTTTGAAATGATATGACCCAAATAATGAATTTTCTTCTGATAAAATGAACACTTGATCAACTTGGCATACAACTGATGCTCGCTTAATACTTGCAAAACCATCCTCAATTGATTCTCATGCTCTTATTCTAACTTGGAATATACAAGAATGTCATCCAAAAATAAAATGACAAACTTGTCTAAATATTCTCGGAAAACACCATTCATTAAGCACATGAAAACAACTGGTGCATTTGACAACCGAAATGGCACCATTATGAACTCATAATGACAATACTTTGTCTTGAAGGCGGTCTTGCTGATATCTTCCTCTTTAATCCTTACCCGATGGTATCGTGACGTGAGATCTATCTTTGAAAGATATTTGCATCCTTCAATTGATAAAAAAGATCATCAATCCTTGGCATTGGATACTTTTTCTTAACAATCACTTTATTCAACTGTCTGAAATCAATGCACAATCTTAATGTTCCATCTTTCTTCTTCACAAACAAGACTGGGGCACCCCAAGGTGACACACTTGGGTGTATATACCCTTTCTCTAGAAGTTCTTGAAGCTGCATTTGCAACTCCTTCATCTCTGGTGTACTCATTTTGTAAGGAGTCTTTGACACCGGAGTTCCTCCAAGCATTAAATTTATAGAGAAATCAATATCTCTCTTTGGGATTAGTCTTGGTACCTCCTTTAAGACATCTTCAAATTATTCCAAGACTACATGATCTTCCAAATTTGACACCTTATCTCTAGGTGTCTCTTCCATAAGTGCTGCAAATATTTGACACCCTTTCCTGTAACATTTCTTCAACTGCAATGCTGAAATTTCTCTGATGGTTACTACCTTGGGAATTCCTTGCACTTTCCTTAGGGTCCCTTCCTCATCCAAGCAAGTAAATTCTTTGTTATGATAGTCTAGGAGAGCATGATGTTGGTCCAACCAATCCATCCCAATTAGACATTCATAGGAACCTAGAGGCAAGATGTTTAAATCTGCCTTGGTCTTCAGTCCATTCATGTCCATAAGACATGACTTAACCATCTCATTAACTTTTCT
>ML806483.1:349075-359177 GCA_009831015.1 Picea engelmannii | reverse complement strand
AACAAGTGGTATCAAAGCTTCAATCAAGCTTTGTTGGTGTTTTTTTGTTAGTTCTTAAAAATAAAAGAGAGAAGAAAATGACAATCAATTACTATCATTTCACCGGTCAGGGTTGAGTTTCAAGAGCACTTCCATATCTTTATTCTATGGAAAAGGGTATGTGGATTCCATAAACCTAGAATATTATGGAATCCACATACCCTTTTCCATAGAATATACTAACTAGATCGAAAAACCAAAGACATGAAATATGGTACTACACATATAATATATTATCAAGGAAAAAACAAGCTACATGAAATTTGGACATTTGAACAAAAATTTACAAGTTAAATGAGTACATCAATAAAAAAAAACATACTAACCTTGCAAGTTGAAAATTTGAGCTATGTAGATCGAGAATTGGATTTGTTAAACCGATGGGTGACGGAAAAAATAAACATCTCAAACAAAAGCCAAGAACAATGTCGCAACTATAGCAATTGTGTCACAAAGTCTCTTAAAGTCAGGTATATATAGATCAAATAGTCAACTAGCCGTTAACACCGACCAATGAGATAGGCAAAATTTTCGTCGCTATTGCCACGAAAGTTCGTGGAAATAGTGATGAAATTTCGTGGCAATAACGATGAACTTTCATGGCAATAGGAACGAAAATCCCGACCAAGTTAAAATAACCTATTCGTGGATATTGCAATGAACTTTCGTGGCAATATCGATGAAAATCCCGCCCTATTTAAAAAAAAAGATGAAAATAATGAAAACGTGGAAAAATTTCGTGGAATAATCCACCCATATGTAGTAGTGTAAGAAGAGGGTTGTCAGGCCCATGGATAGAAGAAGCAGGTTGTCAAGGTTGTGAGCAACTCTCTCCAGGTGAGAGAGTGTGTTGAGGAAGTGAGTTCTCCTAGAGGGAGCCCAGTAGCAGCTACAAAGCTCTGAGAATTCATGTCCGGCCTGTTGCTAAAGCCCCGAAAGGGAGGTGGAGTAGCCGATGGACTGTGTGACAGTGAAGGTGTATACTCTTGAGGTGGGACAAGCATGTGGGGAATGAGAGTCTGTGAGCGGTGGGCGTAAGTGGCTCCTGGGAGGAAATATTTCCTGTTGAACTGTGCAACTATCCTGTCGACCTTGCCTAGACTAGGAATCCTTCGTTCGATGGAGTTTAGTCCCAACTCGAGGGTGATCACTGCTTAGAGTGATGAGCAGTGTGGTATAAGGTTGGGAGGTTCGTGGAAGTTTTTCACGCAGTCGATGGTCTTCTCAATCAAAAGATAAGTACCAATTCTTTGTTCATTGTATGTTGTGTATCTATTATACAGGTTATAAAGTTATTAGAATTGCATGTACGTGTTAATGTTTATTTAGAATGAGTAGGTGTATGAGCAGAGTGTTTATGTCTATTTAAATTGTATTAGATAGATACATATATATGAATATTAGAACAAGGAAGTTTCCAAGTGGTGATGTCGGCCTGACTGGCTGGGTATGTCACTTGGGTATTAGCCTCGGAGATAGTGTATGTCTGAGGTAGTGTGTTTTCATCCTATTGGTGGTCAAGGGACGTTACAAAATGGTATCAGAGATAAGGTTTTAGCACTGATCCTGAATTGGGTTGGATAAGTGGAAATTGGAACAGGGGTTCAAACAAAGATATTGTCAAAATGGACAAAATATGAGTTAAGAGCATCCCTGAGTGCCAAGAGAATACCTTGGACTTGTTATGAAGCTCAGGAGGTATAATGGTTTAAGGAATGGAAACAAATAAAGAATTCAGAACAACCATTGTGTTGGTCCACAAGGTTTGAATTTGGGGCGTAAGATCTGCGCAGAGGAAGGGGCAACTTTTTCCAGTCGTTAGATATGGAAAAAGGTGCATGAGAGTTAACCTCCAAGTCCTTCATACTTCGTGACTTTGATGAATTTTATGTTTTATAGAGAAAAAGGGGTTGAAGCTCGAAGATCATGGATCTACACTGTAGATCCGGGGATAAGTGCTTGACCGTTGGTTTTGGCCGAAGACAGATCATAACCGTTAGATCAAGCCAAGAGAAGAAGGTAAGGCACAATGGTGGAAAGCAGATCTCAGTCGACAGATCTGTGCGCAAATGATTGTGAGTTGTAGATCTCACAACAGTTCAAAAATTCGACATTCGGGAGTAATAAGGTGTGATAGAGTGAAAACTCTCGAAATCCTGAAGTCCAAAATTAATTCAGACCATTCATCAAAAGAGACATGTGTTGACAGATTGGCTTGTTCATGAATTTGACATTCAGGAGAAACAAAGTGTTCTAAGGCAAAAACTATCGAAATCCTAAAGGTCGGATTTCATCCAGACCATTCATTAAAGGACATGCATGTCAGAAGATCAAATTTTTTGAATTTCGGGAGAATTTGAGTGTGCTAGTGTGGAATCTCCCGAAGCCTCGAAGCCTGAAGTCCCGAAGCCGAAGAGCCGAAGTGGCGTGGCATGACGACGTCACTTGTGGTGATGTGGACCTTTCCTAGCCATGCCACATGCCACCACCTTAATTGTTAATAGATGTACTATGTGGACCCCAGAAGGTAAAGAAGTTCAGGAGTTTGGAGTTCGGGAGATTTGAGGAATTCAAGTGTAAAATATTCTAAATCTCTGAAGCCTGAAGTCCCGAAGTGACATAGCTTATGTGAAGGTTTAAGATATTATTAGGTTTATTTTATTTCATTAGATAACCATAGCATAAATAGGATCACTGAGAAATACATAATCACAAGAGACACATCATTTATCCTGGGAAACCCTCATGGGGGAGAAAACCCAACAAAAGCTTCCTTAATATAGATAGCCAATACAATGCCAAGAGATAACTCAAACAAATATAGAAAATCCTCTCCCAAGAATGCACCTCTCTCTCTCTCTCTCTTCTTCTCCAACTGCAGCTCCAAACTTGCGCTCTGATCATCAAGTGAGTGAGTGAACAAATGAGGCACTAGCCTCTCTTATTTATACAATCTGGCACATGTGAACTGGGGTGTCTTTTCACTAGCTAGGTTGAATTCTCATTCTGGGTGGTTATAACCACTTTAATATATTATGGGGCCTACTTTTCATTTAGCCCATTACAATTAGGGGTTGACCAATATGCAAAAGGGGATTTGGTCAATTACAATACTCGACATGATCAATCCGCAGAAGGGGATTGATCTAATGAATAACACATCAATAATAATTAGAATACTCTTTGTAGTTACATTATTTCAACACTCCCCCTTAACAAGAAGGGTATTCTACAATAGCATCAGGTGAGAGAGAGGGCATCATAATCAACAACATCTTGGAACACTGTCTGGCATATCTATAAATCATCGAAAGTTTTTCTCATCATCAATATCATCATTCACAGCAGAGAGATGGAATGGCATCATCATCCTCATCAACATGAGGCTAAGGTAATATCATCGTCATCTTCAGCGTGAGGCTAAAGTAACATCATCATCTTCGACATGAAAGATTAAATGACATCATCATCATAATCATCTTCAACAAGGAGATGAAGTGGCATCATCATCATCATCTTCAGCAAGAAAATGAAGTAGCATCATCATCATCAACTTCAGCAAGAAGTTGAAGTGGCATCATCATCATCATCTTCAACAAGAAGATGAAGTGGAATCATGATCATCAACTTCAGCAGGAAGATGAAGTGGCATCATCATCATAAACTGCATCAACATGGATTAGTATAAAACTAATACATCGTCATCATCAATAACAACACAAGGCTAATACAACATCAAAACCAACAATATCATAGCACAAAGGCTGGAGCATCATCAACAACAACATCACAGCACAAAGGTTGGAGCATCATCAACATCAACACTAGGCTGAGAGTCTTCAGCACGAGGCTAGCATCACAACACGAAGATGGAAACACATCATCACAGCATGAGGCTGTCACATCATCACAACACGAGGCTGGCATGTCATCAGAATGAGGCTGACATCACAACAATTAAGCTGGCACATCATCACAAAAATTACGCTGGCATCAACAATTAAGCTGGAATCTCAAGACAACAATTAAGCTAGCATCAACAATTAAGATGGAATCTCAACACAACAATTAAGCTGAAATCTCGACACAACAATTAAGCTAGAATCTCAACATAACAATTAAGATGGCATCAACAATTAAGCTGGAATATCAACACAATAATTAAGCTGGCATCTCAACACAACAATTAAGCTGGAAGCACATCACTCAACTGACATCTCGACGCAACAATTAAGCTGGAATCACAGCACTAGGCTGGCATATCAACACAACACTACTCCCCCTATTGAGGGAGGTCCTTTCGAACTATTCCGAGCTTATCTTGAAAGTGCTCAAACTTTACATGAGATAGAGGTTTGGTCAACACATCGACAACCTGTTCATCTGTGCTAACATATTGGAGCTTTATGTCCCCTCTTCGCACCATGTCACAGATGTAATGGTATTAGATCTCAATGTGTTTCGACTTATCATGAAATACATGATTCTTTGTCATCTTTATGCAGCTCTGGTTATCACATACGATCGTGGTTTCTTCCATATCTAGGTTGAATAGACCAGTCAACAACTTACAAAGCCATATGGCTTCAAAACTAGCAGAACACGCAACAATGCATTTTTCTTCCGTTGTACTAAGAGAAAAGCTTGATTGCTTCTTACTCTACCATGAGATCATGGCTGATCCAAAACTAGAACAACATCCTGAAGTGCTCTTCCTGTCATAGACACTTCCATCCCAATCTGAATCAGTGTACCCACTCAGTGTGAAATTATGATCTCCATCATAACTGAGACCATAATCTAATGTACCCTTAAGGTACGTGATCACATGTTTTGCAGCAACTAGGTGAACATGTCTGGGTTCTACCAGAAACTGACTCAAATTGTTCACAGCAAAACAGATATCTGGTCTGGTGTTCATCAGATACATCAACGATCCAATGATCTGTCTATACAACATGGCAACAATCAATTCTGATGAAGTGTCGACCAGAAGCTTCAGCTTCGTTTCCATGGGTGTATTCATGGACTTGCACTCCAACATATCAAATCTCTTCAAGATTTCAACTACATACTTCCCTTGGTTAAGGAAGATTCTCTCTAGGCTCTGCCATACCTCAAGACTTAAGAAATAACACATTAGGCCAAGGTCTTTCATCTCAAATTATGAAGCGAGCTTCTTCTTACATTCGATGATGAGTTTTTCTTCTCCAGTTAAGAATAAGTCATCCAGATACAACAACAATATCACTGGATCATCATTCATAACCTTGAAGTAGAGGTTAGAATCAAATTTTCTCTTGGTAAAGCCCAAGCTCGTCAGAAAACTGTCTATCCTCTGCAATATCAAGCTCTAGGAGCTTGCTTCAACACGTACAGATCCTTCCTCAATTGGCAGACATGAGTATTTCTATCTTCAATCTTCAAATCAATTTTTCTCATTACATTGTACCAATCTGGTACACTTGCTCAGATGCAACTCAATTTGCACAATCATGTGCTCGCTCTATGTGCTTTCTGCAAAGCACTTATCTGTCTCACTGTTTGGGAGTTTGTCGTCTACTCTCTCTGCAACTGTTCCTTCTAGAACTAGGACTCTGCACCTGCACCTGCTCTACAAATGAGAATGATTGCTTCATCCTCACTGTGGCTGCTAAAATCTGAGAGTAACTCCTCTTCTTCTATAACGAAAACAACTTCATCTGAAACTAAGGGTGGCTCAATAACTAATACTGAAGATAAATCTTCTTCTTTCATGGAGGCAACTCTATATTTCATTGTAGTCATGTCTTCATGACCCAACTAATGTACTACAACAACTGCCACTCAATTTTAAATATGGGGATTTCTCCCCTTGCATCTCATACTATATATGAATCATGATTGTTTTGGTTGTCTTCATAAATTCTGGAACTATTTCTTCAATAAGTGTCTCGTCATAGTCTTCTCCTTTTTGTTGGGAGAATCCTCTGGACATACATCAGGCTTTGTATATCTGCAACATGTTTGATTTGTATAGATCAATATTGTAAGTCAATACTGACTTCTCTTTTCACAAAATAATCTATATCCTAGTCTTTATGACTGGCTTCCTTCTTTGTCACTGAACACGGGAATATTCCTAGGAGATTTCATATTTCCTAGAAGTTTCTGAAGCTACGATCTAGTCTTCTCATGACATATGTCTCCCAGTCATGGAAGTTGACTCTTCATCCGATACTTTCTAAGATTAGGCTTATTCTTGATTTCTTCTGAGTCTATAAGGAATTCATCATCTCTTACAAGGTATACTTGGTGTTGAATACCAAGTCTAGATGTGAAAGACAAAGTCAGGCTTCAAACGAGTTCTGCCTCCCATTCTAATGTTCGGTCATCTTTGGATCCTTCTGCTCCTTTCAATCAATTTTCATATGAGATACTCTGAATCTCAAAAGATAGCTTATTCTTCATCTTCTTTGGTACATGAGTGTATATGGTCATGTACATAGTCTACTTCATGTCTCATATAATATGTTGCCTTCAACAACCTTCACTATAGCTTCCTCAGAGTTATCACCTATGACCTGAAACAAGGTCAATAAGCAAGAATAATACTCTTTTGATAGTAGTAGATAAAACAATAGCACGAATAATCATCATATTAGCTCCTTTAAAGATATCACTTGTGACATGTATGAATTAAGGATCAAAAGTAAGAAATACAATCCGAAATGAGGTCAACACTCTTATAGTGTTGTGATCAACCATTCCTCCATGGAAACCTGGAACTAACACAATAGGTTTATCCTAGAGGATATTTTAGTTGTATCAGACAAATGATTACATTAAGCATTTATCTCAATATGCTCACATGCTACCAAGTATAATACTTTTCAAAGAATGCTATCTTAACTATAATGTTTGGTTGTAAAGGGGTAGTTATCAACTTGTCATGTGCAACTTTGAATCTTATTAACTTAATTAATCAAACCTGGAACTTGGAGACTTGTCCTCAAGAATGAGTGTACTTTCTTCAACCTGTCTTCTGTACTAAGACAATATGATATCTTGACAGAAGGTTGGGTTACAGAGTAAACTCTATGATCTCAACTTTTTAATCCATCTAATACCTTGACTCAGATTTTGACCAAAGGTTAGAATGATAGTCATAGCTTCAACATGCAACATTGATCAAAATAATGTCATAACAAATAGATGCACATCAAAATAATCACACCTGGGTTGCATTATTCCTTTGAATGTGTTGGATCTATGGCAAGAGATCCTTTCTCTTGCAAATACCCTTGAACACTTAACAAATTAAACATATGTGAGTACATACCTATGATAGCATTTTCAAGTAGTGGCACCATCTGGTAGCAACGACAATAATCACCAACTCTTAAAAACTTCAAGGGTGACTGCAACTAGCACTATGACTGATACTTCAACTAGTATTGCATCTGCAATTGATACTGCAAATAGTTATGAGACTGCAATTGAAATTGCAACTTAGGGTTTTATGAGGAAACCCTATTTTTTCAAACTTCAAATTTTGAAATTCCGATCCAGAGGATAGATGCGCTGAGCTGAGGTGAGTAAGTTGGTGCAATCAGATTTATGAAAATCCAATTTTTACCCCCTCAAACTTGACCAACGGATTTCTGGACTGGTGCTTCTGGTTTTCTGGTATCAGTGAAAACTAGGGTTTCACTTTCTGGGAGATCTACCCACTGAAAAGGTGCGTTGGAGGTGCCAGAGAATTCCTTGGGTTAGGGTGCACTTTCCTAGATGGTGTTGAGACTAAAACTCTTCTTCAATAAAAATCCCTAATTTGCATGTACGACAACAGTGATGTTTTTCTCTTTCTCTTGTGAAAGATGCTCTCTTTAGCTTAGCTCCGATACCATGTTAAGGCTTAAGCTATTATTAGGTTTATTTTATTTCATTAGATAACCATAGCATAAATAGGATCATTGAGAAATACACAATCACAAGAGACACATCATTTATCGTAGGAAACCCTCATGGGGGAGAAAACCCAGCAAAAAATTCCTTAATATAGATAGCCAATACAATGCCAAGAGATAACTCAAACAAATACATAAAGTCCTCTCCCAAGAATGCGCCTCTCTCTCTCTCTTCTTCTCCAACTGCAGCTCCATACTTGCGCTCTGATCATCAAGTGAGTGAGTGAACAAATGAGGCGCTAGCCTCTCTTATTTATACAATCTGGCACGTGTGAACTGGGGTGTCTTTTCACTGGCTGGGACGACTTCTCATTCTGGGTGGTTATAACCGCTTTAATATATTATGGGGCTCACTTTTCATTTAGCCCATTATAATTAGGGGTTGACCAA
This sequence comes from Picea engelmannii, assembly GCA_009831015.1. Classification (NCBI taxonomy): domain Eukaryota; kingdom Viridiplantae; phylum Streptophyta; class Pinopsida; order Pinales; family Pinaceae; genus Picea; species Picea engelmannii. The sequence goes on along the minus strand of ML806483.1, from coordinate 350,799 downwards.
TCTGCAAAAGGGGATTTGGTCAATTACAATACCCGACATGATCAATCCGCAAAAGGGGATTTCTCTAATGAATAATACATCAATAATAATTAAAATACTCTTTGCAGTTACATTATTTCAACATTGTTGACGTCACTTGAAATGATGTGGAAACATTGGATGTGTGCCATGTGTCAGTGATTTAAGAACCTGTGAAAGAATGTTTATGCCAATTGGAACATGACACATGTCAACCGCCTGATTGGGCCATGTGTCTGCTTCTAGTATTTCGCCACATGGTACTCCAATCGAGCATGGTTAGTGGGGCTTTGATGTTACACAAAGCAGTTAAAGCTAGTGAAGAATTTAATGAAGTTGAACCCACATTAACTTGATAGCAAGGGACGCATGGCGCCAGATCCTGCAGTACGAAGACTGGGCACTCCAGAGGAATTGTGTTCAACTGTGAAGACTCCCAAAGGCTCAAAGGATGGAGTCTATCTCGACCATTGATCACGAAGGAGACTGGACACTCCAGAGGAATTGTGTTACATTTTTTATAGAGTCGAGAACTCTCGAACGTTGAAGTATATCTCAAACGTTGATCACAAAGGACACATGGCATAAGATCCCAAGGTCCAGAGATTTGGTACTCCAGAGGAAATTGTGTTGCAGTTGCTTGGGTCAGGAACTCTCAGAGGCTAGAGTTAATCTTGACCATCGACTGATAGATGGTATGTGGAGGTAGATGCGGTAGTCCAAAGACTTGACACTCCGGAAGAATGGAGAGTATGGACAGTTCAGAACTCCTGAAGCCGGAGTCCCAAAGTTGATCATGGTCATTGGTTATCAAAAGGGGGCGGACCGTTGATGTGTTTTTTGTGAATTCGTCGGTCCGACACTCCGACGGATCTACGAAACAGTACTTCGAAAACTCCCGAAGCCGAAGTTTCATAGCAAATCTTCGTCGTTGGATGTCGGGAAGTCGTGGACCATTGATCCACTGTCCTTTGCAAGTTCGCAATTGGCACTCCGAGAATTGTTAGCTGGAGTTGCATGAATATTTAGAGCTCCAAAGTTCCGAAGTTGGAGGCCTGAAGTTTCGAATAAGCGCCTATCAACCTAGCTCTTGGCCACATTCCATGGTCACATAAATTGGGGGTTGAGCAAAAGGGGATAGTAACCGAAAGAGAATTGGAGAACAAAATAGGGCTCAGAGATAGAGCCGTGGAGATACCTGATTGACCAAGACCTGCAGAAAATGGATTTTGATAATTTTTTTGTTGAATCAAATTGGTTTATGTTATTATGGAAAATTATTAAAGATTGATATCCTGGCAAAATTCGGTTGACTGCACATTTTGCAGAGTTAGAAATTGTCAGAACCGAACATAATTGTCACATAGTGCAGATAAATGGAGAAGGAACATGACACTTAAAGTCAGGAGAATGAAGTTAGAGGACTGGATGTCCATTTGGGAGTTGAAGGAACGAACTCCATTGGGCATGGAAAAGAAATAAATAAAGACGTGGGCATGATTGAAATCATTAAAAAATTGCAAAAAGATGTTCAAATTCACCAGGAAGATAACAAAAGGCTTAAGAGAGACTGTTAAGGTCCTAACCCGCACATAGGTAGATTAATGTATTCGGATGTAATAAAGGTCAATATTAAATAAGACCTTTCAATAAAATAGAATAAGGCGGATGTAAGAAGACCTAATAGAAGCTTCCGCTTCTAGAAG
>ML806483.1:245366-255706 GCA_009831015.1 Picea engelmannii | reverse complement strand
ATGTGCTCTAAAGGTTGGATAGATCTATACTATATCTAAAAAAGCTAGAGAATCTTCAGCCCTAATCTTCTTCTGTATGAGTGAAAGTCCTAAAAATTACAAATCAATCCCATTTTCTTCTCTATTACATGTGGAACTGATAATAAAAAGCTCAATCACATAACATTCACATTAATTATTTATAGTAGAAAAAATCCTACATGTGCAAAGCAACCAATACAATTTTGGAATGAGATCTCTAAATTTACTTTTTTTTATAGGTGGAACTGATAAGAAAAAGCTCAATCACATGACATTCATATTCATTATTTCTAATAGAAAAAATCCTACATGTGCAAAGCAACTGATACAATTTTGGAATGAGATCTCTATATTTACTTATTTGTAGGTGTGAAAAGGTAAGAAAAAAATATGTTAGTGGTCTTTTTGTGTAAAAAGGACGCCCTAAACCCACCTACTCAAAAGGGCACTTTCAAAATAGGCCAAGAGAGCAAGTTGAGAAAAACAAGGTAGATAATGTCAAATAAAGACCAGAATACTAAATAAAAAACCTAAGAGTTAAGCCCAATTAAGCCTCAAAATCATAGAGAGAATTCATATAATGGTCAAAACATAAATTTGGAATGAGATCTCTATATTTACTTATTTATAGGTGTCAAGAGGCAAGCAAAATATATGTTAGTGGTCTTTTTCGGTAAAAAGGACGCCCTAAACCCACCTACTCAAACAAGAACTTTCAAAATAGGCCAAGAGAGCAAGTTGAGAAAAACAAGGTAGATAATGTCAAATAAAGACTAGAATGCTAAATAAAAACCTAAGAGTTAAGCCCAATTAAGCCTCAAAAACATAGAGAGAATTCATATAAATATATTTGATAGGAGTTAACACCAAGATTTCCAACTTACACAAATCTACATTGTCATGGAATCAAGCTTTCACTTTGTGGATGTTGTTGGTTTACTCTTCCTCCTTTACCATCTGCGGTATTGACCCAGGGTTCATGTCATTCGGATTTCCAACAAAGCCTCTAAAACTATCGGCCCTCCTGGTAAACCAGAAGGCAACACAGCACGTAGAGTGTGTTGTGCAGTCTCACCCAAGATAGCTTTAATGGGTGGTTGTAAGACTCAGGTGTTTACAGCCCAGGATTGAGTATGAGATATGAGATCTGTATTCAGAGCCATCTACTATAAATTTTAATTTCAACCTACTGTACTCGCGACTATGCATTACCTTCAACAGTTATTCCCTTAACAACATAACTATATTTCATAGCAATATAATAACTCATTCATTCATTAAGCACAACAAGTAACTGTTGAAAGAAGACAAAGATATGCATGCATTCATCACATTACACAGATATTAACGTGGTTCACCCCCTCCTGGGCTACGTCCACAAATATTTGGCTCTTGGCTCTTTTATTATAATAGTTATGCATCTACAATGCCTCGCGCTTTTATTCTCCTCAGATGGGTAAGATCTTTATGAGGCGAACTAGATCGCACCAGGCTCCTCAGCCTGCGATCTAATCCTTAGATCTTCCTTCTCTCCTCTCCTCTAGCTCAACAACTTACAAAATAGTTCATAACAACCTTACATATCGCATCAACTCGTACATATCTATGATGGAACAATAATGCATACAAAAAGGAACCGAACCCCTTATGATACCTACGTATCTATATTTATACATTTCGAGCTCTTCAACCATTTACAATACATTACCAAAACCCTAACCCTACCGACGTTAGGTCTTCCTCCCATGTGTGCATGTTGTTCTTCCTTCCAGCTGTCGCTTTCCTTGTGCACGTCTTCTTGCATGCGCGCATCTTGCGTTTCCCTCCAGTTATTACTTCAGTTTCTGCACACTTTCTTTCCCCACGATCATCCTTCTTTCCACTTCGGCCTACTGCCAATAGGCCCCCAACATTGACATGTGGCTCGTCCCGAGCCACCTAATGCTTCGAAGCTTCCTTGATCTCCTTGGTGATCGTCTGGAACTTTTCCTTGAGTTTTGTTGCTTGTGTCAGCACCTGCGCGGTCTTCTCCTTGATTGTATCCACTACCTGGACTGCCACTTCGTCGCTGATCAATCCTGTACATTCTTCCTAGGTTTGTGCTATCTATGTCTTAGCCTCCTCTGCTTGTGTCAGTACTTCTTCTACCCGTTCCTGCAATGGCTCTATTTGATCCTGACGCTCTTGTTTCTGCGTTTGCATGGTGATGAGTTATGCCTGCATCTTCTTCATCTCCTGCATCCCTTTGACTCGTTCTAGGATTGGTATGGTCTTTTTCTTCTGCTTGGGCTCTTGGATCGCTGCATTGATCCTTTCCTCTTCCTTGTCCCACCGTTGGACCTGTGGATCCTCCTCCAACCTTGTCCAAAGTTGTGCTGCTTTATCAAACAAGTCAGCTGTTGTGATAACCTGTTGCTCTATCTCCTGCAGTTGCGTTGTTGATTCCTGTTTCCTTTGCTCCTTGATTGTTGGTGGAGTTGTTGGTGTGAGTTGTTCTCAGAGATTCTCGATCTCCTTCTGATATTGATCAATTTCCTGCGCAATCTGATCAATCTTTTATGTTGTTGCAAATTCCTCACTCTGCGCGGCCTGTGGAATCTTCTCATAAGTTCCTGCCACTTTCTGCTCCAATCCTTTTAGGCGCTCCCTTTCCTCCTCGGTATCAGATTTAGCCTTCTCGTGGCCTAATTTCACTTCGTCTCATTTCTTTGTTGCCTACTTCAATTCGGTTAAGTCTCTGCGTGCGCGAGACTGTACCTCATGGTTGACGCTCACCTGCAACCTGTGTAATGCCCCTGTTGGTATCCTTGTCAACACAAGTTGGATTTGGCTTAAGTCTTTCAAGGGTGTCTGCCCCACAATTTCGTCCATGCACAACATACTGGGGTTGATATGGAATGCTACGTGTGGCTGCAATATCCCCTTGTCTGACTATCGACCTTCCTCTTTCACTCTTCCTTCTGTCTGCGATGTTGATGGCTCTATGCCTCTGCTGCTGCTTGCTATCTGTACTTCCTCGAATTTCTTAAGGAACTGCCCCATTTCTGCCAGCTCTTTTTGCAGTTTGTCTCTATGGTGTGCTGGATGGTCGAAGTCCTCGGCTAGACAATCATGGACCATTCTGGCGATCATTTCCCCATCGTCCTCTATGATCATATATTCTGGCGGTGCTCGTTGTGCCTTTGATTTCTTGCACGCACCTCCTGCCTGCGTGGTTGGTCTCTTATTTCCCCCTGGTTCCTATGTGTTGGGATTTGAGGCGGTCTCCTGCGCTCCCTCAGCCTGTTTCTGTTGTTCCTTGGTCGGCTGTGTATTCTCCTTCTTCCCCTTTTGGGTCCCTGTCTTCTTTGGCCCTTCATCTGTCTGTGTTGGCTTGTCTTGGCCCATTCTTGGTCTCTTGGGCACTTGGATTTTCGGAGGCTGCGTTTCTCCCTGCTCTGCCTCTTCCTCTGTTGTTCCTTCCAACACTTCCCAGGTAATGGCTGGGATCCTCCATTCATCGGGCCATTCGCTGATGACCATGTCGATATCACCCTCTGTGATGCAGTAGCGCATCTGTAGCCATTATTTAGCCGGATCCTTCCTTTCCTATATCCACATTGTTTGTCATGTGGCCTATAAATTGGTGATGTCTGCATATCGCACAACAACTTCTAGTGTAATTCTCCACATTCGATTGATGTCTTCTTGCATGTCGCGTAGGTATTATGCTTCAAATATGATCCCATTCTCCCTTTTATGCCTGGCATTTGGCCCGACTCTCAACAATAGATACCTCGCTCCCGCTAGCTTTGGTCTGGTATAAAAAACTAGATACCCTGGTTCTCGCCATCCCATGAAGGCTATTAAGGTAATCAACCATGAGTAGTGGAACTCTGTGCCTAGGTCTTGCGCATCCTTGCAGTCCTCTTGGAACAAGTTCAATAAGTATGGCGCCCAACTCATTGAGGTGCCTTCTGCGCACTGGACTGCAACTACAATGACTCCAGTTGGTACTTCCTCTCTATGGCATTTTCTTAGCAGCTTGCAGGCTAAGATTTTCGCGCCCAATTGCATGCTTGCATTGTTGATTTGTTTGATGATGATGCCTCTTGTCCCCTTAGCGGTGCCATACTTCTTCTTCATTTCTTCTGCTAGCGCTTTCAACTTGGTTTTGTCGTTCAAAAACAACGTCGGATCCATACCCAGAATTGGTAACCCTTTTATTTACACAATAAGCTCAACGGTTATGGGGACGGGCTTGTCGAGCCATATGTCCCCTCCATGTGTGATTGCTAACATCTACTTGACGCATGTTGTTGTATACTGGCCTTTGCCAAAATGTGGTAGGTCCAATAAACCTAAAATTCTCGTTTTCTCCAGCCCGATTGCCCACTGATACGGTTGATCAATCGGTTCTCTGAATGTATTCATGCCCGTAGTCTGTAAGAATACCCTCTTCGCAAGTTCTGGGAAGTTGGTGTCCTCTACTACATCATGGTCTGAATATTTGAGCTTCCCGACATGGCCCAGTAGCTCTGGTCCTACCTATACTCCAGCTAGTATGCGTGGTAGAACAATTTTTGCTACAGGTTTCTTGCGGGGTGAACTTGGTATCTGTATCTTGTCTTTCTGTTGTGGTGGCTGGCTCGAAGTTCCAACAGCTTCCGGTTGGTCCTCCGTAAGCCATTCTGGCCAAGCCGAGACATCTTCAGCGGTCTCCCCTGCTGGGTGTTCTAAGATGGTCTTTTGAGGCTCATCTGGATCCCCTGTTGCTTCCGGATTCTACGTCATTCCATTCACTTCCGGGGTTGCTTCAGTGCTCTCTGGTTGCACCTCCTTTTGGGTTTCTGCTTCTTGGCTCTGAGGCTCCTGCGCCACTGCTGGCGTATCTACTTTCATGGCCCCTGCTTCTGGTTGTTGAATTTCTTCCAGTATCGGTGTTGGATTCACCGGTATCGTCTCTGGGGATGGGATTTCGTCAATATCGATGATCTTCGGCTGCTGCAGTTCATCCTCTTCCAACGGTCCTTCTGACCTAGTTTGAACCCTGGTTGGTCTGGCACTCTGGCTTGCTTCTGCTTGCTTCGGTGGTGCCATAGCAGTGATTTTTGAACGTTTTCTGAGTTCGAATAACTTCTGTAATCTCTGTAGCCTCGCTCTGTGCGTTCTAGCTGCTATTACTCTCTGTCTGTTCTCCTTTCGCGAAAAAACTAGTTGCTCCCGTGCTCGCGTGTTGTATCGGCTTCCCATGAAGCTTGTCGAGGATTCTTCCTCCATTATGGGTTTAATGCACCACAATTGTGGGTTCAATGCATCTCCGACAATTTCATACTTGCCATTACTCTTGCTTTGTCGTCTCCAGTTGGCGTGATTAATGTGATGTCCCATCGGTCCTTGTCGTCCTTTAATTCTGCCTAGTGTTGTCTTGTCGTATTTCTTTTGTCTACTTTCCTTTTCCCGCTTGCTTCCCTTAGTATATAACCGCTGTCCTTGCCTCTGTCGAATTCGTGTTTCTAACTTCGTGTGGCCTTTCGACCTCTGGCACACTGCGCCCTCTTTAGTTTTGTTTCCTTTTTGATTTATTTTTTTATTTTTTTATTGCGCGGTGGGTGGTCGATTGTCCTTATACAACTTCAATCGGCTCCCATTGATCATTCCTCTGAGTTCTACGCCTGCTAAATCTCTTAACTAAACCTGGCTATACTTGACGACATTCCATGAAATTTTGACATTAGCTACCTAGCAATGACTTCATTAAAACGCCTTTCACCACTTTAGAGGATGTATTGAGTGGGAGTGAAAAACTCAAGGGAGATTAACCCAGCTGGTTAAGTCGTGTTATCGCACAATTTGTAGCTAGGTCAAAAGGCTAAAGGATAAAGGCCAAACTGGCGTAACAGGAACCTTCCCCACCCAATGTCACCTCAATGGGGAGGTTCTTTCTATTTAGGGACGTTAACCCAGGGGAGACGTCCCCGGTAACCTGGGGTTTTGAAGAGGCTAAAGTAAAAGAGTCAAGGGGAAAGGTCCTCCTCACAGGTTACCACCAAGGTCAGAAAGTCCGGCTAATCAGCCAATAAATGAAGTGTATGCCCAAATGAAAACACCTGCCCAGAACAAGACAACAACAATACAATATATATATATATATATATATGGAGGCTATAACTCAGTGGGTTAGTACTTCATGTGACTATCTGACAATAATATATAAGAAATGAAACAATAGATATTAATGAGATCAACGTTTTGTCAATATAGCAATGTGGAAGTATCAATTCACCAATAACTATTGGGATGATGCAGCAAACAACATATCCAATCAACCATTTACTCAACAAATTCCTTTAACCATCATCTAATTGCTTATTTTCAACATTTTCTACGTCAAGATGAGATAACCAACTGTGACGTCAGCCTTAATTAGGGTTAGTTTGGTTAGTTAGGGTTTCGAAATTTAATATTTTGAGAGTTGTTTTGGACACTTGGACTTCAACGTTGTGTGTCTAAGATCAGTGCCTAAGGGTATATGGAGTCATTCAAGGAGAGGACGCAAAGTTGAAGGAGCAATAGGCTAAAGACAAGAGGGAAGGGTTCTAGAGTGTTGTAATGGCAGGGCCCTATAATCAAAACCCTAGGGGAAAGAGGTTCACTCCGGTGTTGCTTAAGCAAGGCCTCGTGCTCTTTCCTCCTTCTTTAGGTCAAACTTGGTAAAACGGCTAGCAAAGGAAGAGATTTAAAACAAGAAGATTCAGTGAGAGAGAGTGTTGCAATGGCAAGGCTCTATCACTAAACCCTAGAAGATGGACGGCCCTAGGTGTAGATAACCTAGGCCTAGGACGTCACCCTCCTTTTAACCTTTAAAATCAAAGCTAGCTTAAAAGATAAAGTAAGAAGAGTGTAGCAAAGGCTAGGCTCTTTCTTCCTTCCTCAATGGCTGAAAATTTCTCTCTAAGGGGACATATGACAAGGACCTACTTGTGTGTTTGTCACCTAGGGTTTCAAAATCAGCGAATTTATAAGTTAATGCAAGAATACTAACCTACAACCATTCAATAAAGAAGTTTTGTAGGAAAAACACTTACATATGATGAAGAAAAGAATGTGCAAACCCTAGTTGTAAACCTTCCTCAAGAGAAATGCCAAAATATGCCAAGAAAAGCCTTCCATCAACAAGTGCGCCTCCTTTAAAAGACCAAATACCCAAAAGGGCACAAAAATCAGACCTCACAAGTGTGAGTTGTTGTGTTATGTCCAAATGAGGGAAAAGCATCCTCAATATATAACATCTCATGACCTTTAATTTAAAATTAGGTCATTAAAAATAGCTAACAAGGCTAATAACCAAAATCATACTGTTTTTAAATTAACTGCTAAGTAAAAGACATAAATGAGCAAAAGGTGGGACGTCAAGCCCCTCTGTGGGAGACGTTGGCCCCTTTTGGGGCTAATACGGCATCCAGAAGTCAGACATTAGCCCTTTTAGGGCTCTTCCAAGCTGCCACACGTGCCAGCCATCCTATCCAACTGCCACACACTCAAGGTGATGTCCAAGCCTCCTAGGTGACGTCCTGGCCATCAAAAGGAAAACGTTCCATCTGAAGTGGGTCAACCCCCCTAGGCTGGGCTCAGCCAAAGTGTCCCGGGTGGAACATCCTTCTTCTTCTCATGTGCAAAGGCTCATCCAATCACTGTCCTGTCTCTACCCCTGATGGGGTCCCAACAACCATCTGATGGGCTCTTCAACCCCATGGAGGTCCGAACTAATCATCTCCTCATGTGTACCGGTCCAACTGGTACTTGTCCGTCGGGCATGGTCCTGCACATCAAAAACTTCGCCCTCCATGGGCTCATTAGTCATAGGGATCATAGCAATGTCAATCACATTTCATCATTAATTTTATCAAATACATGCATAAAACCCATGATATATCATCCAATAGCTCAAAGACATTACAATGACCTACTATACAAAGCCGAAGAAAAAGACAAAATTCCCTATTGGGCCAGCATCCATAGGAGAAGCAGAGTTTCCAGAGGATATCATATAAGCCATGTAACATGAGGTGATGTGGTCAAGGGATGTCCAGACATACGGGTAGAGTGAAAGACAGGGGTGATATTACCTGTGGGTGCCTTTGTAGAAGGTGAGTTGTACCCATCATGGATGCAATTCTTTCCAAGCCCTTTATTGTCTTTATTCTTTCTTTTCTTTATTATTTTTTCTTATTTATTTCAAGGTCTAGCTAGAGGACACTGTCTTGGCGTGGTGACCAGAGCTAACAGTGTTACCCACAAGCACTTTCACAGAGATGATAACGTTGGCTCGTGATGAGACCCCCTTTCCCTTGGCCATGCAACCAAAGGTCACTGCCCTGGTGTGGTATCCAGATAATGGCAATGTCATACTGCTAGGTGCCCATGAACATAATAGGCTGGCTCGTGATGAGACCCCCTATCCTCTTGGCTAGGTCTTGTTTTTGTCATTTTTCTTTAGGTCCCTCTTATTTCTTGCTGAGAGGCTTTTTATTGCCTTCTCGAGGATTCCTAGGCAAGGCATCTCTAGGTTTCATTTTTTTTTATGGATTTTATCTTTTACCAGTTGCTTTTACCTTATGGGCCTTTAGTCCCTTCTTCCCACGAGATAAGGTGTAACCCCACAAATAGATCATCCTAATGTCGGACTAGGGGAATGGGGCAGATGAGTGGGAGATAAGATGTAAGAGTGATGATATGATGGGAGCGGACGATGGCTCTTCAAAATTCCCCCGGTGGCAAACCAAAACCTATGGGTACAAGCTTGTTAGGGCACCCTGTCAATCCCCCCAACCATGGTCAAGTGGGTTAATGTAAGATCCAAGCAGTCATCAGAAATAAAAGGAATTTGATGCATATATCCTAAGGTTTGTAATGATCAAATATGACACATACCATGATACCTGGACCAATTACCTCATGGAGAAGAGTCTTCTTCGATACAAGTCCAAACCGAAGGTGATTGGTGTTGTTTCTACTGATAGGACAAGTTTGATGAGAGAGAAGAAAGATGGGCCCTCCAGGGCCATACTCAGGTCAATCCTTCTCTTGGTACTCCATGTCTAGGACCTGTGGGCCTCGAGACATGATCTCCTAGTTATCCCTAGAAATCGGGGATAACAGGCCACATTAACCTCTTGAGGATAAAAAACACTCAATGAAAGGAACTCTCCTAATGAAGAAACCCTAAGACAACTGACCTAACCATGATCCATGTAGACCTATTACAATATTAGCCCACGCAGGGGTGCGGAAATCCCGCTTACAAAATTGTGTGCTGGAGCAAAAATTGCCCTGTAGAACCAAATAGTCTTCGACATGTTTGCATCTATTGATGCATATCTTCATGGTACATAGAGTTGACCCCCTTAGTTGAAGAGGCGGTCAACATCTGGCTCCACATGGGGACGTGTGTTCGATCTTCTCAATCGAGACGGAGAGCATACGAGAATCCAGCATCTACAAAAGGTGCTCACCAATATCCAACATAAGCATACATATATATCAAATGAATAAATAAAATGCTATAAACAACATTTACATTTATAAGTACAAAATGAAACTATGATACAAAAATATATCTAAGTACATAATCACATAACAAATGAAAGAATACAAAATTTAAATACAAGAAGGGTTAGAGATACGTTACAGAGGGTGTCCCTATGGACACCAAGTTGCTTCATGAAGAACACTTTCAAGGAGGGGTCCTCTCTTTAGCATGTCTGACTTTATGTTGTTCTACTGGATGAGAAAAGTTGCTAGAAGATTGATACACTTATGTTGACTTCTGATCTTTCCATGTGAATCTCAGTTTCTAACCTTAGGCCACTTGGGGCAGTTCCTCTTAAAAAAAAATTGATGGTTTTCCCTAGGTGCCAAGTGCAGAGTATGTGAACTTAGTTTTTCCTTAGAAGGCTTAGCATATATTTTATTAGGTATGGTATACTTTACTTTATCAATATTAACCTTATCATCCCTAGTAAACTCCATCAGATTTTCATCACTTAATTTATCTTTAGTTTTCCCAATTTCTGAAAAATAAGGAGGGTGTGGCCCAAGAATCCCATCTGACTTGTGTTGACATCTAACTGACTCATTTGATGAAGGCTGAGTTGATAACAAATTTTCAACTGACATATCTAACTCTGACTTTAGCCCTGAAGAAGGCAAACCATTATCTGTCTTATCCAAATCTTCCTCAAGAAAAAGCCCATCAAAAGAATCCATGGGGTCCCAAACATTACAAATGCTTGGGGGTCTATCATTTAATTTCAGCTTTATAGGAGTAGACTCTATCT
>ML806483.1:218744-231260 GCA_009831015.1 Picea engelmannii | reverse complement strand
TGATGAAGAACAGTGTATGGAAGACTTATGAATGAAAGCATTGCGAGACCCAGAACTAGAGGTTCTCCCAGATGGAGGGAGAAGACTATGATGATTACTTGTTCCAGTAAACCAGACTTATCTCTACATAAGTCATTATATCAACCGCAACATCCATGAGTCGGAATTCTACATCAGATGAATGCAAAGAATGTTCTCCAGAGAAATTGAATAAAGAACATATGAAGAGCAATCTCAAGACTTTGAGGCATACCAGAAAGAGACTCTTGTATGCAGATAGAACAAGAAAACTTGGTGGAGAACCTCCAATGCACAATAGAAGAGTGGTGAAGATTTCCTATAAAGATGACTACTCAGTAAATCAAATCTCATGATGACAGAAGAAGTGCCACATAGATATGTTCCAGTTCTCCAACTATGATATACTCTATTGTTCAGATCTACATGAAGCCTTCACAGTGTTCCAGACTAAAGTACATTTGAAATCAAGCATTACATTATCCATGATGAAGTCCAGAAAGGAGAAAATGATTCTCCAATACATATCTCCACAGATGAGCAGATAAGCAGACATTTTGGTAAAACTTCTATCCAAGATGAAAGAGTTTTCATACTCAAGCTAGAGCTCGTGGAAACAACTTCCTTCTTATTGGAACAGGAAGAAATGACTCTCCAAGTTAGGAGGGAGCACTGAAAACATTATTGAATACATTCATCTTTAAATTTGAAAAATAGTCCATCTTAGATAGATGCTTTCCTGTTCAGAAAGTGGATTGAAACTTCTGACGAACAGTCACTTCCTATTGTGGTCAACATAGGAAGTAGTATGATTGTTGATGTATCATAGACAACGACTTCCCATTGTGGTTAACGTGGGGAGTGGTCTAGGGAAGTCTCTTTTCTTGAGAGTTACTCAAGAAGACTGGCCCGCCTCGCCGGACAACAATTTCTCATTGTGGTTAACATGAGGAATGGTTTGTTTTGGAGGTTGATGCAGGACAGTCTTTTCCTCTTGTGGTTAACGAAGGAAATGGTCCGGACAGTCATTCCTTAGGGTTTATACATTCTCTCCAGGGTGCACTTTGATTAGTGTAAGAGGAATGGCCCATGGTGGGGAATGGTCCAGGCTCAACAATCAAGGACAGACATTCCTTAGGGTTTTCACATTCTCTCCAGGGCGCACTTTGATTAGTGTAGGAGGAATGGCCCAGGGTGGGGAATGGTCCAGGACAGACATTCCTTAGGGTTTATACATTCTCTCCAGGGCGCACTTTGATTAGTGTAGGAGGAATGGCCCAAGGTGAGGAATGGTCCAGACTCGGACATTCCTTAGGGTTTATACATTCTTTCCAAGGTGCACTTTGATTAGTGTAGGAAGAATGGCCCAGGGTGAGGAATGGTCCATGCTCAGAAATCAGAAACAATCCTTCTTCCTTGTTTGAGAAGAATAGGGTAGATAACCCATTGTTGATGAGGGTAGATATTCTTTAAAATCTCACAAACATGAGTGAAAGATTGGCCCAGATGATTCAGTTTATTTTTAACAAAATTTTCTATGCAGGATGGCATCAGTTGATTGTTATGGAGACTACCTATCTCCAGACAGTAGATATATACTACTGTGGTGGATATGTTCCACTATTTTGAGGCAGATATTTTTTCAGAGCTCATAGATGTGAGTGAAAGATTGGCCCAGACAAATCAGTTTATATCATAACATTGTTTCTGTGTAGGTTGTTATCAGATGTTTGTTATGAAGACAGTAGATATAGACTACTGTGGTGGATATGTTCCACTGTTCATGAGGCAGATATTCTTTCAGAGCTCACAGATGTGAGTGAAAGATTGGCCCAAATAATTCAGTATATATCATAACATTGTTTCTATGCCGGTTGCTATCATATGTTTGTTATGAAGACTGTATGACAGTAGATGAGGACTATTGTGGTGGATATGTTCCATTGTTCGCAACCTTACATTGTTGATCAAGTATTTGTGTGTTACTTGGTGTGGTAGTGAACCACTGGATTGTAGTTATGTACTACTATGGATAGACATAGTTGTGTTTTATTTTTGTTCTAACTACCTTGAAGATTATCAGCAATTTATTGGAAATAATCACCATCCAGACGAATGATGAACATATATTTTCCAAACGGAAATTGGTTCAGAGCATTTACTCCTCTAGATTATAAGAGTGGCTCTTGTATCACTCTATGGTGAGAGTGACTTATCCAACATCATGTCTTATTACTCAGATGAAGTATGGTTTCGAGAGATGATGCAGCTGATGGTGATGGTGATGCTCATGATCTAGTCATGAAATAGTCTAGATGACTATATTGATGCTACCAGGTAAATGGTATGTTTTTGTGCTCAAGTCCATTACCCGTAATACCTCCCTAGCTAGGAGGGAGTGTTAATATTATGGTAGTTGCGGGAGGTATTTACCTCCACGTGTGAACCTGACGAGAATAGAAGACTCCGGAAAGCAAGAGAAAACCCTAATGAGTTGGATAATAACCCTAAAAGTCTTGTCATCTCAAGAAGATAATTTATATTAGCTTATTAGCCTCCAAGACAAAAAGTCGGCCAAAAATAATATTAATATACTAAACAGACACATCCAGAAGGAGAAGTGGACCCCATCAAATCTGGCAGAACTAGTATAAATACAGGGCACCAGTTCTCATTTGACAGCATCTCAGAATTGCAGTTCTCAGTTTGGTGCGCACTGCAGCTCCAGTTTGGTGCGCACATGTGGAGGAGAGTTGCAGGTGCAACTGTTGTAGCTAGCAATTTTCAGTATTGGCTTGACTATCTCTTGGCTAGGGTTTGGACTATCTAATCAGCTCTTTGTGATGCGCTATCCTTGGGGAAAGGTGTGCTACCCTTTGTTTGGCTATCTAGCCTAGGGTTTGCTTCCAAAGGAATTCTCAGTCAAGGTTAAGGTGCTCGGAGGGTGGCTTCAGCCTATGGTTGGGTGACGAGCACACCATCTTCTATATTCTAACACACGCTCTCATCCGAGGCAAATTCCATCTTTTGATTGAGGTTTCTACTTTCAAATGAGATGTTTCCATCTCATTCCAAGATTGAAAACGTGAGTTACCAAAATGAGTGTGAGTGTCAAAAGAGGAATGTGTGAGCTTCACTTGGAATGTGGGGGAGTGAGTGTATCACACTCTTGGGTGACATGGATGGAAAAGGGAAGGCGTACGAGTGAAAGGAAAGGAACCCATGCCTCATTCAATGGTGAATTTCCAATTTAAGTGGAGTTTCCAAAAAATGTGAGCTAAAGTGTATGCGTGAGGTACGTGTGGTAAGGAGGGATATGTGGGTAGAGTGTGGATGGTACACTCTCAAAAGGTAAGCTTTTTGAGAGTATCCTATGTGTATCCTAGTATCCTGTGTGTCCTAATGTTGCGCTTAGCTGACGGACTGTTTTTGGTGCTGGCAAGTTAACAATGACTGCGATCTTTGCCAGATCTACTAATAAACCTTGTTTGCATACTATGTGGCCCAATAGTATCCCAAACGACGTTCCAAATATGCATTTCTTGATGTTCAGTGATATCAGGCATTGTCTGCATCATTATAACATCAGCCGTAAAACTTCCATATGGTTTTTCAACAGACTATATACCGTCCAATCATCCAGGTATACTTCAAGAAACTAATGGATGAATTCCTTAAATGTTGTGATGACCACTCTGGAAAATATTGCGGGTGCATTCTTCAGTCCAAACGGCATGACTGTGTACTGATAAGATCCCCATTCTATCGCAAACGTGGTCTTGTGCATGTCCTCCTGTGCTATCTTAATCTGATGGTAGCCTGAGAATCCATCAGTGAATGAGTAAGCTTCATGTCCTCCCACGTTCTCTAACACTTCATCCGTGAACGGTGTAGGGAATGGGTCGTGTAGGCATGCATCGTTCAACTTCCTCAAGTCGATGCATATCCCGATCCCTCCTTGTTTCTTATCCTGTACTACGATTGGACTTATCCATTCCAACTCCTCAACTAGTACTATGATGTCGACTTCGAGCATCCTGTCGATCTCAGCTTTGACTTTTTGTTTGTATATTGGGTTCAATATGTAGGGTCATTGTCTAATAGGTCTCGCGTTAGGTCTGAGTGGTATCTTCATTTCCCCTAGCTCTCTGGCTATACCCTTCATCTCTGTAAATGTTGTGGGAAAGAGGTCATTGTATTCACGCAAAAACTCTTTGATGCTTTCTACTGTTTCCTCATCCCAGTAATCTCCAATGCTGGCCATTTTGGGCTGCTCAACTGTCTCGATGTTAACTTTCTTTATCATGATTGGCGCGGAAATGACTTATGATTCTATGGGTGGTCCCTCCACATTTATTTCGCCTTCTGCTTCTTCGATTTGAATATCTCGCGGATCATCTTCATCTGGTGCTTCCTCCTGTACATGGTAACATGACAACAGGTCCTTAACTGTCTTTTTGTTCCGTTGTTGTTCTTCTGTGATAAGTTCTATTTCTGGTTCTTTCATTAATATTACTCCTCTGATTTCGTTGAAGGGATGCGTCTATGTTGGGGTTCTCATGTTCAAATGAGAAAGTGATAGAAAAATTTTGTTGCAATGTCATCTATGTCGTAGTTCCTTTACGCAATTCCTGGTCTGTATACCAATTTGCTGGTATGCCCTCAGTATGTATGAAGTGATGAGGCCATTCCTCTGGTGGTGTCATTTTCCACAGCATTTTGCACTTATCCAAGTGTTTCTCTAGTGTCCCTTGTCCTTCATATTTCTGTTGTTTGTTGTTTTTCTATTCTGCGGAAAACCTTATGCGCAACCGCTTACATTGATACCAGTCTGTGATTGTCTCTTTGTGTGTGCACCACCATCTTGCGGGTGTGGCCTTGAATGCTAAGTCAAGTGCTAACAGTCTCTGGTTCTCTAACACTGCGTCTTCGTATTGTGTCAAGAATGTTTCCAAATCGTTTAATCCTTGGAAACTGGGTGATTCTTTGATTTTTGTGCCTAACCATCTTACTACGCGGTCAATTCTTGCACATCTTCTCGTGGATACTTCGTGTAGCCTTTGTTGCAAGTTCTCTAACCCGGTGTCTAAGTCTGTTGCACATGAAGTAATGCTCTTCCAACTGATTACCCCATCTGCAGTTGGGTTTACGTAATCCTCATCAAAAACAGTTGTTCTATACAACTGGTCAATTTCCTCTAAGTCTAGGCAAGTAGGTTCTACAAACCTCTCCCCTTCTGATGGATCTAATGGTGCGATGAACCTATATTCTCGGGACTCAAATGTCATTTTCCTGGTTTTCAAATTGATTATGGCCCGGTTGTCAAATGCCCAATCCAGACCAAACAACGTTGGGTAAGGTGTTGTGTCATCCACTATTTCAATGACTTCAAAGTCTGTTTTAGTGCGCACTCCATCTAGGTCGACTGTCACTCCTATCAGTCTACTGATTGGTAGGACTCTATGTTGGTTTGCTAGTTTTAATTGAATAGGTGAGTATCCTAATGTTGGCTCTCCCATGCATTTCCATGTCTTCTTTGGTAATACATTCACTTCGGATCCTAGATCCAGTATACTGTCTCCCATATTGAAATCCCCAATGTTAGCATTAAGTCTAAATTCCCTACTTGTTCTTCTTCTTGTGTGTAGGTGATTAACTGTTTTTTGTTCTAGCTTTTCTTTTGTCTCGCTGCTACATTTTTCTAGGATGTTTTGCAATATTTTCACAGATGATGGATCACTTAATACCTTTACACATGATTGCAAAAAGCCTTTGATTGTACTTACTTGTCCCATGGGTTGCATAATGTTGGTGTGATCCAATGATGGAGGCATATCGTATTCTGGTGCTTCCTTGTCTTGATGTGCAGTTAAAGTCGATGTTATGTCCTCCTCCTGAAATTCTTGTCTAGCCTCTTTAAAGATCTCCTTTTCTTTCTGCGCATTGAACTGCTCCCTTGGTTCAATGTTCTTCTTTACCCATTGGTTCTACGTTGGTTCCTGTTGAAATGCATCAGTGCCTGTTGTAGCTCCTCCACGAGTGACTATGTTGATGTTTTGTCCTTCATCCCTTGTTTCAGCTGAAATCCACTGAAGATTTTGATTGTTTTGATTCCTCTTTTCCTGAATCTTTACAAGTAATGTCGGACATTCCTCCGTGTCACGGTCTAATGCATGACAATACATACAAGTTGCTGGTGGAAGTGGACATTCTCGTGCATAATGTTCCGGTTGTTGACAATTATGACATGTGACTGGTCCTCTACCTCGTCCGAAACCTCCTCTGGTTCGTCCTCCTCCTCTGTAGCCTGCTCGATCGCCTCTCATCGCGTTATACTGTGGCGCCTGATTATACTGTGCAATATTGTACTGGGGTTGTGCCAGGTTGTACTGGGGCTGTGTCGGGTTGTACTGCGGCTGTGTGTTATTGTATGGTTGCTGCACAGTATTATATTGCAGCTGCGCAGTGTTGTATGGAGCTGGAATTTGATTAAACTATGGTGCTACTTGCCCAGTCATCATTTCTGCCTGCACTCTATATGCATCTAATGTTCTTTCTCGCATCAACTCCATAGTTCTGCAATCTTTATCATTGTGGCCCACAGACTTGCAAAAGGTGCAATATGAACTCTTTGGAACTGTCTGGTATTTCTGCATCATCGTGCAGTGATAAGGGTCCTGACCCAATTTCTTGCATATTTCGCACCATAGTCCTCCCGGTGGTAACAGATTTGGCATACCTGCTTCCATATATTGCGCAAACGTTGGGAATTCGTTCTTGTGGTGTACTTTCGTCCTGCATGTGGTACACCAAACGGCTTCTCGTTTGTCCTTGTTCTTATTCTTGTTCAGCTGAAATGTTAGATTCGTCAAATCCTCCTTCAATTCTTCGATAGCTGGGTCCGTCTGTTGATACTGGTTCTCTTCCAGTTGTAATGTTGTCTCAAGAGCCTTTGCCTGCGTTTGGAATTTCTGTTGTCGTAAAGGATATTTTAGGTGTGGGAGTAGTGAGTTGATAAACAAGTGCCCATGCTGCATATCGGTCATAAGGTATTTTAACTTTCCCTTCAATCGCTTGAATCTCTTATAAATCTCCCATACAGACTCTCCTGGTTTCTGTCTTATTTCGATCATCTCGTTCATGTACTGATCCTCTGAGCTCGGCTTCTGGAACTCGTTTATTAGTAACTTCTTAATGTTGGACAGTGTCCTTGTCATCCCCGAGGCACTGTTTGTGTCTAGACTCATGTACCAGTCTAGTGTGTGGTCTCTTAGCGTAATAGCTAACTGCGCAAGTTTGGTATCTTCATCAGTGATATGTTTTGCTTTCCAGATCTTTGCACAAATGAACAAATGCTTCTCAGGGTCTTTTGTTGCTTCTCCTCAAAATTCTGGTAATCTAATGGTGGGATCGTGTCCTGCCATTCTGAATACTAAACTACTACCTTCTTTGCGCGGTGTAGATACTTGACTAGTGTTACCTGAACTGGCTCCTCCAGTTGTTGCTCCTTGTGTAGATGTACTTCTTGCTGTCAGACTTCCTCCGAACTTCGGTTGTCTAAATGGTGGTGTTCTCTTTGGTGTATTAGTCGCACATGGGTTTATGGGTTCCACACTGACATTAATATGGATAGGATGGTTGGCTTCTCCTCCTGTTCTTGGACCTCTCGTTTTCCTCTCATATGTTGCGCACAGGATTTCCTCAATCTGCTCCACAGCCTGGAGATCCTCTACCTCTTCCTCATCACTTGCCAAGCCTTCCCTCGCGACTACGACTCTCTTCTTGGTATTCACCTTATATTGGTAGGGTACTCCACTACGCATCTTTCCTATTGACGCCAAGATACACTTGATCTGGTCGTCATCCCTCGTGATCGACTCCAAGGGTTCCTCCTCCTCCTTGCTTTTATCCTTACCTCCTTCCATTTATCCTCTCTCTGTCATTGCTTCCCCCCTTCCCCCATGCACACAGGGAAGTTTAGCTGTCTGATTCCATTGTCATTACACCTTTGTTATATAGCAGTATCTTAATATAAGTATACAGTGATCGAATGTACCTTCCTCGAGGTCCGCCTAGAAATTCTTGCTCCACTGCGTTGTATGACTTTACTGTGTCAACTACAAACTCTAATATGAAGCCTGCCACAATACTATCAAGCCAAAAGTCTATTGCGCGGGTGAATTTGTTGTTCACTTGTTGTAACTGCTCAATCTGTACTGGGGTCCAATCTAGCTGTCGAATCCGGTTCGTCGCGTGGTTATCCTTCAACCTTAGTATCCACTCCTATAGTAGATGCGAAAAATCACAGAAAAAGACTTAATGTAAATCAGTAAACACGTATTTATCCAGATATTTGCGAGGTGTGATTCTAGGGTTTCTATTGTCTTTCTGTGCAAACTCTAGCTCTTGGGTTCTCAACCAGCCTTCGATTTCCGCTTTCGTAGGGTTCCAAGGTCTCAACATTCCCTTCTCATAGCTCATTGCTCTCTTCTTTTCTTCGTTCTTTTCTCGCTCAATCTATCTCCTCTACTCAGTCCTCTCTCATTCCTATCAACGGCAACGAAACCATTTGTTGGTTTACTCTTCCTCCTTTACTGTCTAAGGTATTGACCCAGGGTTCATGTCATTCGGGTTTCCAACAAAGCCTCTAAAACTATCGGCCCTCCTGGTAAACCAGAAGTCAACACAACACACAGAGTGCGTTGCGCAGTCTCACCAGAGATAGCTTTAATGGGTGGCTGTAAGACTCAGGTGTTTACAACCCATGATTGACTATGAGATATGAGATTTGTATTCAGAGCCATCTACTATAAATTGTAATTGCAACCTACTATATATGAGATCTATATTTAGAGCCATCTACTATAAATTGTAATTGCAACCTACTATACTCGCGACTATGCATTACCTTCAACAGTTATTCCCTTAAAAGCACAACCATATTTCATAGCAATATAATAACTCATTCATTCATTAAGCACAACAAGTAACTGTTGAAAGAAGACAAAGATATGCATGCATTCATCACATTACACAGATATTAGCTGCAACATAGCTCGAAAATATCTGAGGTCTCTTACTTTCTCTTAAAGTACCACGAGGAGAGTATATCTCTCTGGCTCATACAGAATTTGATGAGCCCAGGCAGGCCTTTGTCGGCCTACTACAATATCTCTAGGAACATCAACAAGATGTACTGGATCAATAAGCTCAACTGTCTACTTCTAAGCTACTAAAGGGTGAGGCGGAGAAGACACCATCTCCTCCTGCATCTCATTGTCAATCTGCATGTGAGATCCTCTAGATCTCCTGAAGGTTACCTCCTTCTCAAAGGAGACATACTTGCACACATCAATATGTCTTTAACCTGGGATGTAGATCTGATATGCCTTCGACGATTAACGGTACCCAAGAAATGTACCCTTCCTAGCTGAAAGGTCTAACTTCGTCATTTTCTCCTTGGGTACGTGAATGTAAACATGACACCCAAACGTCCTGAAGTGTCTAACCTGTCACTGTAACCAACCTCTCACAGTCACTGCCACTGTCCCATCCATGAGACCAAATCCACTCAAGGAAGCAATTGTCATAGGCCCACACAAATATGAATGCACAAAGTCCAAGATCCCCTTGGATCTGTTGTCACTACTTGAACAAGATTCATTGGCATTCGTGCCAAGAGCACAACCTCTGCAAATGCCATCATGCTCAACACGGAGTTGTGGAAACCCTATCACCATCTTCCCTAGAACTGGAAGAGCTATATAATGCAAATGAGCAAGTCTCATATGCCATAACTATTTGAACTATCAATCTGTACAAACTCCGATTAGACTACTTCATGTCTCAAACCAGAGATCATCTAATAAGTTGTCTTTTTCAACCGTCACTATATCTCCCTCTCAGAGCTATCACTAGTGACATTCCTCCGAGCTAACCTGCCTGGAAAAAGAAAACGAAAACAATAACATTTCCATGGAAACCTCCATGAAATTTAGAATATAACCTTCCCAGAACAGACAACAAAACAAAAATATCTCCTAGAGGGGAGATAAACAAATGCATCTCTAGTATAATGTGGTTAGTATAATGATCATAACTCCAATGGATCAAAAACATAAGATCGCAATGGTTCCATAACAACTAGAGGAATATAAAAAACAATCAAACCTGGAGGGTGCGTTGTTCCTATGAATGTACTGGATTTGAGATCCCTCTGGATCTAAGTTGTTGCTTGGACAAAAGTCCCTTCTCTTGCAAACACCTTCATGATAATGAAATAAATTAAAAAATACAAGTACATACCTCCAGTTGCAGCGGCAAACAACAACACCATCCAGCAACAACGACAAACCCTAAAACTTCAAAGTGCTCCAACTTGCAATCTGAAGGTAGCAGGTGATGCGCTGGACTAGGGCGCACTTGACTGTGAAGAAAATAGGCCCAACGATCAAGGGAAAGTGCTAAAACTAGATTAACAAGAAAGGAGAAGGGGCTTTTGTCCAAGCAGTGACTTAGATCCCTCTAGATCTAAGTCGATACTTGGACAAAAGTCCCTTCTCCTGCAAACACCTTCATGATAATGAAATAAATTAACATATACAAGTACATACCTTCGGCTGCAGTGGCAAACAACAACACCATCCGGTAGCAATGGAAAACCCTAGAACTTAAAAGTGCTCCAACTTGCAATCTGAATGTAGCAGGTGATGCGTTGGACTAGGGCGCACTTGACTGTGAAGAAAATAGGCCCAACGATCAAGGCAAAGTGCTAAAATTAGCTTGACAGGAAAAGGAGAGGGTCGTTGCAGTCACAAGTGCAGCTGCAGAACTGCAGCAAGAAGGTAGCGGCTAGTAGTAGAGGTGCTAGAGAAGCTTGTGCAATGGCTTCTTCAGGAACACTGCTCTGATACCATGTTGAATTTTTTGAATACTAGACTAGTTCACAACTGCAGTAAATAACCAAGATCACAAGAAGATTTAACCCAACACAAATTACAAAAAATGGGTATGCTCGTTTCTCCATAGGCAATGCTCTTTCATTTCCACCCAACCATAGGCATCCTCAAGTGCCACCCCCGAGCAGAGCATAGTATTTATCTTGGGAAACCCTTCTACGCAAGGGGAGAAAACCCAACACCTTTTCTTATAGAGAAGATCCATGCCAAAAACAGAATAACCAAGAACAAGCTCTATTCACTAGAGTAGACCGATAAGAAAGAATCCAACAATACTTATCTCAACATGGAGAGAACTCATCAATGTAAACCGTAGCCGGAGTGCTAGAGCACTAGTCCACCTCTAGCACACCACCATGACTGATAGATATAAGACTTGCACCTTCCTTCCTTCAGCAGCTGCAACTACAACTCTCTTCCAAACTTGTGCTATGATATGTGAAAGAGTGTATCAAATGAAAAGGGCACCACCCTTATCTATACTAATCTAACTAGTGAACTTTTCCAATGGGGCCGACTTATCCTTTCTGAAAAATATATTTACTTTATCTTTTTCTGGCAGGCCGACTTGATTTTTGGAGCAATATATATCTTTTGGGGCTTCTTTAATTCTTTCAATGGCTTTGCTTGACATCTTGGCATCTTCTTCTATAAGAAAGGTTATCCCAGAGGTGAATACCTCCCGTAGCTACCAGAAACATCAACACTGATGGGAACTAATCCTGAGGCAGCAGGTGAGGGGTTGGGGTATAGGGTGGCTGAGGGTGCTAGGCATCCTCATTTCAATCATTTGGTGAGCAAGAGGAGAGTGGGAGCAAGGCAAAGAAAATGAGGAGAGGAACGGTTGCTAAAGGATGTTTCAGTGTTGGTTTAGGGCACTCAGTGGAGGTCATCTACATGCCGTATTGTGAAGCAGAAACATGCCATACTAAGGGCCATATGTAGCAGCAACAGTGAAGCTGATTTTTGAGCATAGTCAACTAAAGAAAGAAGGCAGAACCAAAGGGATTCTAGCAGCAGTTTGGGGTTGCACACAACAACCAGGTATAGCCATCAAAAGAGGCCATAAAAGGATGTACAAGACGACCAGAAGGAGGCCATATAGGCTGGAGGAAGCTGGGTTGAATAACATTTGTTTTTCTGGCCCAAAATCTGAGCATAATCCTTGTACTGTACTGTAAGAACTTTCTGATTATTTTTTGTTGTTGTACCTTCTCTATGAAAGCCTAATAAAGCTCCCCTCTTAGCTGGTTTTCCCCACACTGGGGTTTCCAAGGTACCCACTATGTTAATGTGTGTGTTTGGTTTTATTTTCTTCCATTGTGCATGCATGTATACTCAGCTGGTGTAATCTTAGCATAGATCGGATTTAAATTTCTGTGTTGAAATTAATTTCCTGGTTAAAATCTATTGGCTAGATTATCTTAGTTTGTTGGGTATTAAAAGTTTTACATGGTATCAGAGTTGTGCCTCTGATTAGCACACAGGTCACAGGTTCAAGTCTCAGCAATTTTCTGCAGATTTTTTGAAGGTTCTACAA
>ML806483.1:136937-165382 GCA_009831015.1 Picea engelmannii | reverse complement strand
AACCAAATTGCAAATGTTAGTGACAGTTAGCTAATTTAGCCCTGTCAAAGAATGATGAAGGCCATATGCAAGAAAGATTCCAGTACAGAAAATGGCGGAATCGAAGGTCTGCTTCGACGTAGCAGGTGGTGCCTGCATTAATTCCCCACATGCCTGTCCCACCTCTCTGCTCAACAGTCCTTCGACTGCCCCACTTCCTTTCTGGGCTTCAACAACAAGCCGGATAGGAAGTCTAAGAGCACTGTAGCTGCAGTTCAATACCTTCACGAAATCAATTCCCAACAATTCTCTCGCCCAGAGAATTTCTCACGGGCTGCCAACCCGCTTCTTCAATATCCCACGAGCCTGACAACCCGCTTCTTCAATATCCCACAGGCCTGACAACCCGCTTCTTCAGTCCAGCTCCCAAGCTAACCAGATACACCAACACAAATTGGCTATGGGTACAAGTTCAGGTACAGTCATGAACATACAAAAGATAGCTCAATGGGTGTGTGCATGCTCATGGATGATTGATGTTGGGTATGTGTTATATTCTTTGCATGAGTAAAATTTTTTTTGCCTTTGGAAACGTGACACCTACCTCAGGAAACGTGTCATGTATTTAGGTTGTTTTTTCGGCACATGGTTTTTGCCGATGGTTTTTTCTATTTCCGATTAAGGAATTAGGGTTCTGGACTAATCCAAGTCATTGGGTTAGGGTTTTGAATATAATATATGTTGGTTTTCCCAGTTTGGGTTTCCAGGGGAAAAATCTCAGTGTAATGTTTGTATTTGCCATTGTATCTTTTTTGTTTTTTTCTGAATATCTGTTTACAGTAGACATTGTACAAGGTTAGAATTTACAATTGACTGGATGACTGAATGATGGAAGGAATGATGGGAAGAATGATGGAAAAAAATGGGAAAATGAACTAAGTCCCAACAATATGTATCCATGTCCCCAACTTGACACTTGTCTTGTTGGGAGCTACTTTGGCCTACTTGTCCCCAACTTTAGAACTCAGGATAAACTAATTATCCATACTTTATGATTTAAGAAATATTAATATAATATTCCTTTTTGGCTTAAGCTCCCTAGCTTAACCCTTTTACTTAACTTTTAGGTCCCTCCCTTTCCCTAACTAGTGGATTTTAGTCCCCCATCTCTTTTATCATGGTCGGTCTATGCACAACGATGTATTTTATATTAATTATGAGACATATACAAAAAATAGGTGCATTGGCCTTTAACATCTAGGCTCTCTGGCCTAATCAAAACACAAGCATCCTAGATTATAATAATTGGCTCACCAGCCTATAAAACACAACATATACACAAAAGGCTCCCTGGCCTCAAAATCACATGAACTCAAGTTGTTGCGCAGGGTATCCAGGAATGTGTAGCCTTCATCATTTTACTGCGCAGTACACGTGCGCACTATGCCATGAAATGTGCATACAATATGATATCAAACAAAACACAAGCTTAAGTACATTTTCATTTGAATTACAATTGGGTTCGGCCTAGGGATATTACAATCCCCTCCCCTTATTTATGCATTGTCCTAGGTGCATCATGTACCCATATACAACAAAATTTCAAAAATCCTCAAAAAGATGCGGGTATTATGCTCGCATTGCATCCTCATACTCCCAAGTAGTGTCCTTAGGACTGTACCAGGTCCATTGGACCTTTACAAGCACTATGGCTCGATTCCAGAGCTATTTGATTCTTCAGTCTAGAATGTGCACCGGATGCACTTGGAAAGCGCCTTCTTGCTCCACCTGAATCACATTCCAATCAATAATATGATTGGCATCATGTATATATTTCTTGAGCAAATATACATGGAATACATTATTTACATACATAGATGCAAGCAATGCAATCATATAAGCTACTGGACCAATCCTCTCTAGGATTTCAAACGACCCACAATAGCGAGCTGCCAACTTTGAACAATTTCCCAATTCCAGGGAACTCTGTTGGCCTTCACTTTCAAGAATACATGATCACCCACTTTAAATTCCTCGTGAGTTCTACCCTTATCAGCATAGCTTTTCTGTCTGACTTGGGCTGCCTTTAAATTTTGTTTTATTTTTATCATTTGCTCCTCCATTTCCCTGAGCAAATTTGGCCCAACCACTGCTCTATATGATGGGTTATCTCATCTTACTAGTGTGTTGCATTTTCTGCCATAAAATGCCTCAAATGGGATCATCTTTAGAGATGCTTGGTACCCATTGTTATAGGCAAACTCTACCAAGTGTAGGTAGTCTTCCCATTTTGATGGTTTATCCATCACATACATCCTCAACATATCTTCAATCACTTGATTCACCCTCTCTGTTTGCCCATCTGATTCTGGATGATAAGTTGTACTAAAATTCAAATTTGTTCCAAATCCCTTAAATAATCCCTTCCAAAATTTCGAGTTAAATTTTGGATCTCTGTCAGACACAATTGTCTTGGGTATGCCATGTAATCTAGCAATTTCTTTCATATAAACATCAACAATGTTCGCTTCCTTGTGAGTGAGCTTAACTAGAATAAAATGGGCAGCTTTAGTAATCTTATCCACCACTACCATGATAAAATCATGTTGCTTGTTTGTTCTGGGTGGTTTGGTGATGAAATCCATTGTTACAACTTCCCATTTCCACTCAGGAATGGATAATGGTTGTAGCAAACCAGCTGGGTGTCTATGCTCAACCTTTACCTTTTGACATTCCAAACATTCGGCAATAAAATCAACAACTTCTTTCTTCATTCCTGACCAATAATATTGGCTCTTGACAACTGGAATAGTTTTATGATATCCTGGGTGCCCAACATAAGGTACATTATGCATTTCTCTCAATATCATATTTTTCAATTCCTGAGAATTTGGTACATAAATTATGCTCCTGTACATGAGAATTTCATCATTACCTAGCTTGTAATCTTTAATTTTCTGTTGCAAATTACCTTGTTGTAATTTTGCCAGTAATTCTTTGTAATGCAAATCTAATTTGGCAGCCTCTAAAATTCTATCTTTCAAATCTGATTGGTACATGATAATGGTTGTAGCATGCATTTCATGCACTCTTCTGCTGAGTGCATCGACCACTTTGTTCTTTTTACCCTTGATATGCTTTATATCAAAGCCATATTCACTTAGAAACTCTAACCATCTACTTTGCCTAGCATTTAGAGTTGGTTGATCAAATAAATATTTCAGACCGTTATGGTCTGTTCTTAGCTCAAACCTTTTTCCCATGAGGTAGTGTCTCCATTTCCTCAAGGCATGCACTATGGCTACCAACTCCAAATCATGAGTGGCATAGTGTCTTTCATGCTCTTTCAACTTCCTTGATTCATTATATATAACAAACCCATTTTGTCTGAGGACTCCACGAAGTCCTTTTTTACATCCACCTGTGCATACAATGAACTCTTCATTTGGGTCTACAATCCTTAGTATTGTAACACTTCTTAGTAACTGTTTCAAGTGTTGGAAACTCTTTTCACAATCCAATGTCCACTGAAACTTCACACTCTTCTTTTGTAAGGAAGTGATTAAGTGCGCAATCTTTGAGAATCCTTCAATAAATCTCCTGTAGTATCCTGCAAGGCCCATGAATGATCTAATCTCTGTCACATTCTTTGGCGTTGGCCATTCTCTAATGGCTTATATCTTCTCAGGATCCATTGCTATCCCATCCTTTGAAATGATATGCCCAAAATAATGAATTTTCTTATGATAAAATGAGCACTTGCTCAATTTGGCATACAACTTATGCTCCCTTACTACTTGCAACACCATCCTCAAATGATGTTCATGCTCTTCCTCTGACTTAGAATATATGAGAATGTTATCCAAAAAGACAATGACAAACTTGTCTAAATATTCTCAGAAAACACCATTCATTAAGCACATGAAAACAACTGGTGCATTTGACAACCCAAATGGCACCACTGTGAACTCGTAATGACCATACCTTGTCCTGAAGGCGGTCTTGTTGATATCTTCCTCTTTAATCCTTACCTGATGGTATCCTGACCTGAGATCTATCTTTGAAAAGATCTTTGCATCCTTCAATTGATCAAAGAGATCATCAATCCTTGGCAGATGATACTTGTTCTTAACAGTCACTTTATTCAACTGTCTGAAATCAATGCACAATCTTAATGTTCCATCTTTCTTGTTCACAAACAAGACTGGGGCACCCCAAGGTGACACACTCGGGTGTATATAGCCCTTCTTCAGAAGTTCTTCAAGCTGCATTTGCAACTCCTTCAACTCTGGTGTACTCATTCTATAAGGAGTCTTTGACACTGGAGCTGCTCCAGGCATTAAATTTATAGAGAAATCAATATCTCTCTTTGGGGGTATTCCTGATACCTCCCTGAACACATCTTCAAACTCTTTTAGGAGTGCATAATCTTCCAAATTTGGCACCTTATCTTTAGGTGTCTCTTCCATATGAGTTGCAAATATTTGACACCCTTTTCTATAACATTTCTTCAGCCGAAATGCTAAAATTTCTCTGATGGTTACTGCCCTTGGAATTCCCTGCACTTTCCTTAAGTTCCCTACCTCATCCAAGCAAGTAAATTCCTTTTTATGACAGTCTAGGATGGCATGATGTTGGTCCAACCAATCCATCCCAATTGGATAGTCATAGAAACATAAAGGCAAGATGTTCAAATCTGCCCCAGTGTTCAGTCCATTCATGTCCATAAGACATGACTTAACCATTCATTAACTTTTCTTTTGGCTCCTGTATCCAGCTTCACCAACCAAGATTTCCCATGCTTGCTTCTTGGAAAATGCAAACTTTCCACCATCTTAGGATCTATATAACTATGACTAGCTCCCGAATCAATTAAAATAACACTGGTTTGGTTGTTGATCATACCTTCCACTTCAATCATATGTGACCGATACTCTGCTTGCTTATTGTCCAGGGCTGCATAGATCCTTGGCACATTTCTACCCATGTCCTCCACTATTTCGGCTTGCTATACATTGTGAATAGTTCTCCCCTTTTCACCTCTATGAGGATAATATCTGAACATATGATCTCCTTTACAACCCCAACATTGAATAGGTGGTTTCCTTGGTCTTTGATCCCCTGTTTCAATCATTATGGGCTCTTTAGGAGTTTGTTGTCCTTGTGGATTATTTCTGAAGAATGGTGGCTTAGATCCCTTCTTCCTCTGATCCACCTTGAATTTATTTTTGTCTTCCCAAGCTTTTTGGAAAGTCGACCTTGATTTTTGTGATTCAAAAAGGCATTTATCTCGCCTTATGGTCTCCTCCAATGTCTTGGGATAATCACATTGTATTTTGTCCCTGATAAATGACGGAAATCCACTAAAATACCCCTGAATATTAACTGTCTCATCCTTGATGAAAGAGACATACTTCAGCAGTTCTAAAAACCTTCTTTCATATTCATCAATGGTCATACTCCCAATCTTGAGTTCAAAGAACTCTTTCATTTTCTTGTCATAGTATCTTTAGTCAAGTATTTCTTCTCAAAATGCTTCTTGAATTCCCTCCAAGTAACACTTTTCTCTTTAATGTGTTGCACCTGCACAAGCTGATCCCACCACATGGATGCCTTTCCCTTGAGTTGATAGATAACAATTCTACCTTCTGCATGAGAAGAATAATTATGCAATTGAAAATACTTTCTCATGCCCAACAACCATGTTTTTGCATCCTCATCCTTCTTGTGCACACCATAAAATGCAGGAGGTTTGATTTTGTTTATTTCTCCTCGTAGCTCATCCACCCAGACCTCTTGTTCTTCCTGATAGGGGATGGACCTGAGATGTTGTGTTCTCTCTTATTGGAATGCCTCGGGGAGTGATGGTGATGTCTGCTAACACTTCTTGTTCTTTTTTTCTCATTAGAAGGCCTGTGACTTCCATATTTGCTTGATCCACTCTCCTTATCCAACTTCTTTTCTATTCAGTTCAAGCTCTGCATCAACTTCATGTTGAATTCATCCTGTTTCTCCTTGGCTCTCATAATCCTTTCATTATCAGCTTTATGAATTTGGACATCCTTCTGGAAATTTTTAATGGTCTCTACCATATACATGTTTCCATTCCTTTCATCTCCATGTCCATTGGAGTTTATTCCTTCAATGCCCAAATGGACATCCATCCCTCTAATCTCATCTTCCTAGATGTAAGTGCCCCATGCCTCCTCCATTACTCTGGAATCTATGTTGATCTTGATCTGATCTAGTTGTTGCTAACTCTGCAAAATGTGTAGCCAACAAAACTTTGTTAGGCTAACTATTTCAACAATTTCATGAAAATATGAACCATTCTGGTTCAATAATATATATCAGAATTATTTCTTCTAATTTTCTGGAAATTTGAATACCCAGATCAGTTTTCTGGGCGTATATTTAGATTCCACTGTCCAAGACCTTTCCAACGCCTGCTCCCATGCTCAATTCCGAGTCTTTAGCAGAAAGTTATGGCTATTTGAAAACTTTCTATTAATTTTTCTGTTCATTTTTCAACTTGACACAACTCTACGCTGTAAATATGCAATTTTGCACCTACTCCTTTGGAATTTTCATAGGATCTCAATTCGGTTTCCTCATATACATCTTATGGACATTCTGTCCCAGTTTCACCTCATTCTGGGTTCTTGGCTACTAGTTACAGCCTGCTGAAATTCCAGACCAATATACCATATTGTAACTGATATGCTACAAGTTCCTTATTTTACATATTAAATTCTTTTAATATGCCTAGAAATTTAATTCAACTCTTGGAATGTCTTCTATGGTTCAATATCTTTCCATTGATTGCTCCTGCACCTCAATTTGATTCCGGAGCAGAAAGTTATGGCTCTTTGAAGTTAGATGGGTCTTAAAATTTACCCTTCACTGTTTGTGTTGTAACTTTCTCATAAAAGCTTCGTTTGACAAACGATTTACACCAAAAGAAATCTCTCTCCGAGATCTTTTATTTGAGTTGCCGAGACAGAGTGTGCCCTGGAACACTATGTTCTTTTTGTTTTTGTGTTGCCAAAAACGCTCTTAAGGGCCTCAAAAATGCGCTGCAAAAAGATGATGTTCAAATGATATAAAACGTCACAGAAAGTCACTAGTTTTCTGTTGTTATTCACCCTTCAAACAACTTCGCGTGCACAAATTTCAACCTGTAAACCCATATTCACCATACACCACAACAACACAAGGTAAATCGTGCTTCGCGCACTTTAAAACCACTATGTATCACTTCTCTGTCGCACCAATAACTTGTGCGCACTACTTTTATGTCGGGCACGAATATCCACCGCAAACAGTTTTGGTTCTTGCACTATTTCCTCTTGCGCGCAGTTTGTGTAGCGTGCGCTAATGTTCTGCGTGCATTATACTCTACGCGTTGCATCGTGCCAGAGTTTAGAACGCCTCCACCGCACACCAAAACTCTGCATGTATCACTAACTAAACTATCGCGCGACAACATATACCCACATTGTGCGCGCACCAACAAAACTCCTCTGCACTCTGCCAACACTACGCATACCATGCACGTCATTATTATATGTGTGCACACCACACAATGCTAAATTTATCACATGATCATGTACATCAACATTTTTCCGAGCGGCGCCGAAATTTAGTGCGCACACTAACATTTTTTCGCGCGCACACCTGCACATTAACATTTGTATGCACATCAATTCCTTGTGAATTTCGCTGTAGAAATTGGTGTTTTTTCCTAACTTTTCCCCCAATTTACAATAGACATTCTGCAACCATGAAATTCGTTCAATTTCACCCTGATAACACCAATTCAACCTTTGCAACAACAAATCGTTGTGGGTTGACATTTCTGGAACGAATTTTTCCCAAAATCAATTCATGAATTGACAATTTTAATTACTAAATTCGCTCCATCTGTCATGGCTTCACTGTAACTTCAAATTCGACCAATTCTAGGTCTGAATTTGCTAGAACGGATATTAAACCAACAATATCTCACCACTTGGTCGAATGCTTCGATTTTCCCATGAATTTAACAACATAAATTGGGGTTTTTCCCCAATTTCGCGTTGTTGCTTCTAAATATCACCCTGGACGCTCTACAACTCAAAATTTTGCCACTTCGAAATAGATTCTTTGTGAAATTTCGCTTCAACTCAACTTGCTTGGCCCATCCAGGCTCAATGTTGAAAACTGAAGCTCTAATACCATATTTTAACATCCCCAACCATCCATGTTAGGCCATGCTATGCCAGAGAACTCTTACATTCTCTCTGCGGAACATATTGTAACATACCCAACATCTAATTGAGCGATGCCACATAATTTTTTTGAACTGTACACAATTAAAATATATACACACATAACTCTTGCGGAAGCATTGTATATAAAACGTAAACATACAAATACATTTGTAAATGAACGGATTCACACTGAAATAACAAGAAACATATACATGCAACATATACAGGAAATACCCATAAAAATAAACACATTTATAACCGCACATATGAGAACCCATAAAAATAAGCACGTAAATAACAATGCAACATGTAAATTTATCACACAATTGGCACTTATCTTGGTAAGAATTTCACCAACTGTGTGCAGACCTTCCATGAACCTCCCAGCCTTAGACCACACTCTTCATCACTCTTAACAGTGACTCACCCCCGAGCTGGGACTAAACTCCACCCGGGTAAATGGATCCCTAACCAAGCTAAAGGCTCATAGACAACCGTTAAGACTTCGTCTCAGGTGCCAACTCAAACTAACAACCTACAATCCCTCATTCCCCACATGCCTGTCCCACCCAGGAAGTGTGCCCCTTCTCTGCTCAACAATCCTTCGACTGCCCCACTTCCTTTCAGGGCTTCAACAACAGGCCAGACAGGAAGTCTCATAGCACTGTAGCTGCAGTTCAACACCTTCAGGAAATCAATTCCCAACAATTCTCTCACCCAGAGAATTGCTCACGGGCCTGACAACCCGCCTCTTCAATACCCATGGGCCTGGCAACTCGCTTCTTCAGTCCATCTCCCATGCTAACCAGATACACCAACACAAATTGGCTATGGATACAAGTTCAGGTACAGTTATGAAGATACAAAAGATAGCTCAATGGGTGTGAGCATGCTCATGGATGATTGACTGGATGACTGAATGATGGGAAGAATGATGGGAAAAGATGGGACAATGAACTAAGTCCCAACAATATGTATGCATGTCCCCAACCTAACACTTCTCTTGTTGGGAGTTACTTTGGCCTACTTGTCCCCAACTTTAGAACTTATGATAAAATAATTATCCATACTTTATGATTTAAGAAATATGAATATAATATTCCTTTTTGGCTTAAGCTCCCTAGCTTAGCCCTTTTCCTTAACTTTTAGGCCACTCCCTTTTCCTAACTAGTGGAGTTTAGTCCCCCATCTCTTTTATCGTGGTCAGTCTGCGTGCAACGATGTATTTTATATTAATTATGAGACATATGCAAAAAATAGGCGCAATGGCCTTTAACATCTAGGCTCTCCGGACTAATCAAAACATAAGCATCCTAGCTTATAATAACTGGCTCACCAACCTATAAAACGCAGCATATACACAAAATGCCCCCTGGCCTCAAAATTGCGAGCACTCAATTTGTTGCGCGCGGTATCCAGGAATGTGTACCCTTCATAATTTTACTGCGCCGTACAAGTGCGCACTATGCCATGAAATATGCATACAAGATGATATCAAACAACTCACCAACTTAAGTACATTTTCATTTGCATTACAATTGGGTTTGGCCTAGGGATATTAGAAACACAAACTTCAAAACCCATTTAAGGGGGATAATGATAAAAAGAAAAAAATATTCATTAATCACTTCCTTGAAATTAAAAATATCTCCTTTAAAAAGCGTAGGCATACATTTTTCAACAAAATTAATTATGAACTAATTATTTTAATGAGTTTCATGTTATTAGTTGTAGAAATAAGAATTTTACAACCATGATTACAACATCTATTATAGCCCATTGATGGTCACAATTATGCAACCATTGATGTGATTAGAATGTTGTATAAGACTCCATACACTTCACTTTCATTAAGTGAAGTGTATTGAATTAATTTTGAGGGGGGAGGATGACAAGGTCTATTTTAACATGAGTTTTCTCATTGCAATAAAATATTTTGCACATAAATTGTTTTACACAAAATGTCTTTAGTGTATCTTCTTAAGTATGTAACAAACACATCTTGATTATTTTGTAAGCTTGTTTCACATGAAACATGCTTAAAGTTAGTTCATTACTTAGTATGGGTTATTGTAGAAAAGTAAAGGTGGTTGTACACATAAAAACCCTTTTATTAGTTTAATGTAAGACAATAAATATATTATGTCAAAGTGATGTTCTATTTTCTTTGTTTTTCTAACTTAAAGCTCACTATGGTGAATGTTGGCCCTCGACCAAGTTTTGAGGAAACCTTCGTCGGGTTTGGACCACTTTTGAATTTCGACACATTGTTCAAAGAAGGAGCACCTAGGTAGAGCTAAGATCGTGGATCACTTATTTTGCGGGCTATGTGGACCCAGTAAGGGGGTCTCTAGGGTTTTTGTAATGGGTTTATGGGATGTCAGCCCATGGGGTTTACCCATGATTAGGCCTTATTGTAAGGGATTGTAAAAGTATAAATAAGTAAGAATGTATGGTAGAAGTAGAAGCTTTTAGAGAAGAGTGAAGAGCTAAGTGAAAGTAATGTGATTAGCTTTGTGCAAGGGAATGTATGTGAGTAAGGCTCTGTGCTTGGTAGAGACTTGGCTTTGTGCCTTGACCTAGTTTTGAAAGGAGGATTTGGTGCTCAGTGCGTAGATCTCAGTCTAATGCAAAGCTTGACTCTGTAGATCTCAGTCTGATGGAAGCATTCCTGGCCGTTGGAGAAATCCGTTACGAGGCCCCACTTATTTAATTTGTCGGTCGCTGCACCGAGACCACTTTTTCCTACCCGTGATTAACTAAGCCAAGAAGAGAATTGATTATGTGTTGAGTCGTGTTATAAAAAAACTAGATCTCGTTGTCTGTTTTTCTACCTCGCTTATCTTTTCACCTACGCTAACCTGTCTGTTTAAAAGTTAGAATGTCGGGCGAACCTAGTGAATGAGAGAAGTCTGTCGAGGATGTACTTAAGAAGATAATGGCCGACAGACCGGTATCTAAAGTTGTCAAGGCATCATCGACTAGGGGATTGCAGGCTTCCCCTTCGACTGGATGTCGTTCTAGCCATGTCAACCCCACGACTGAGCAAAGAAGTAAGCACTGCGGTGATCTGTCTCATGCGAAGAAGATATCGTCCATCCTGCCAGAGTATATCCCACCTTTGGCTAGAGCAGTTAATCGTGACAACATCCCACTAGATTTTGAGTACATTGTATTCACCGCGTACATTCCAAAAGGAATACACGTAGTCGGAAGTCACTTAGGACAGATCCCGCTACTAAAGAACATTGACTTCAATTTAGGAGACATGAAGAAATATGATATTCTAGAACCCCACCGCTACTTGATGAAGTTAACTGGGAAGAAGCCTCACCTCGTCTCCTAGCCATGGATTAGGGGCCGACACAGTCCACCGTGCTAAATGTGATGAAGATTCCCCATTTTGGTTGCCAGAAGGAGGTTAACGCTTCCTTTAAACTCCTATTGTTGTGATATCATGGCGTATACCTATGGTTCGACCGAAGAATTACTATGGATCCGACGTTGATCCACTAGATCAGAGGCTTAAGCATGAAGGGACCTGACCCTCAGCAGTTCTATCCAGGGAAGGCCTTGGACCGCTCCCTGGCACAACGCGTTAAGGAACCTTATGGAGAAGTCAAAAAAGGAAAGCGAGGTTACAAGGTAGCCTCTATACAGGATGGCGCAGTGCTCCTCGCTTGCCAACTCATAGCTGGCAAGCTCGTAAAGAAGAACCGTCCCACACAGTTCACCGGGTTTGTGGTGGACCTCGCAGGAAAATGTGTGGAGGGCATGCAGATGAACTGGGCAAGTTACCTCGTCAATGAACTAGAGAAAGATTGTCACGAAGACTAGGATTTGAGATATGAATTCCACTACAACTGGCTGATCATTTTGATCGCATTTGTCACTTGGAAAATTCCTAAAGGAGCCACCTTCCCAGAGATTGAACCCTTAGAGCCGTTGGCTGCTAGGTTTTCCACCTTGTGGTACACTAACGACATGATGAAGCAGTGGCAGTCCAATGTCATGTTTCATGCATACTATTAGCAATTGAAGGTTGCCATTGAATCATTTATGTGCATGACACCGTGCACCCTGCACTAGTATCGACCAATAGCAAAGTTCCATACAGATCCGCATTTCATCTACATCACTATGTGCCGAGACGAGAACCAGGAAGAGTTACAGTCGTAGTACAAGCTAATGGATAAAGACATGGAGCAGATCACAAAGGAGTGGCCGAAGGAATTCCTTCTACTTGTCATTGATGTAGAACTTTCTAACACTGACACCATAGGAAGCCCAATAGTCACCCGAGTCGAGCATGTCGGACAGTCCAGTGGGATGACGAAGAAGAAAAATCAAGAGGAATTCTAGGATATAGAGACCGATGAGGAGGACAACGCTTCTGAAGATAATGGATCTAACTCACCGGGAGGAGGAGGAGACAAAGAAGAAGGACATGGAGGAGGAAATCAAGGAGAAGAAGGGCAAGTAGGAGGCGAAGCTACCACCTCTCCACTTGAGGATTCCCCTGTTGGGACAGTAACACCGCAGAAGAGGAAGGTTTCTCCAAAGAAACCTTTAGCAAGGAAGAAGTCATGCGCTAATAAGTCCCAATTAGAGGCCACACTCACGGAGGACGATATCAGTTTGGTTCGTGGAGCTATGGAGGACGCTTCTGAGGATATCTTGTAGAGATATGGAGAGAAGCAGGAGGAGCTATATGGAAGGATCAAAAAGGAATTGAAAGAAGCACAACAAGCTGTTCATTTGGTCTGCGCAGTACAAACTGCGTCACAAATTCCAGAATTGGGGGATGAACCAACCCAATTGAGAAGACTTGCAGATGCGCCAGAAGCTCGACTTCAGAAAGTCCAGGAAGAGAAGGAGAAGGCTACAGAAACCTTGAAACAATAGAAATATGAAGCCTTAGAACAATTACGAGTAGCGCGGTACAGTGTAGCCGCCTATGAAAATGAGAGAGAAGAGTTTCAGGCGATGATCCAGAAGAAAAAATACCAACTATAGAGAGAAAAGGAGCATTTCCTCATAGAGCAGGCCACAATCAAAGAGGTGGTGAGTAAAGCTTGTCACACTGTGCCAGGCTTGGCACAGGAGGAACAAAATTCAGTCAAAGCTCAAGTATTGAAGCTCGTTGAGACCATCCAGTAGCTTCTAGCCAGGATAACAGAATTGGAGGCCCAAGCAGTACTGAGCACCCCACAGGAGGTGCGTGACCAAAGGGAGGAAATCGATAAGAACACAGTAGTAAGGATAAGAGAACTCGCCTCAGAGTGCAAACAAATGAGTGATAGAAGTGCGTAGACATATGAAAGCCTCGTCGAGGATCCAGAGCTAAGAAAGATGGAAGCACAACTACAGGAGGTGCAACAACAAGCATTATCCGTGCAGGCATAGATGAAGATGCTCACTGCAATTAAAAGAATGAAAAGATCCCAGGAGCAACGCATAGTACAACAATAGATCACTGCCCTCTAGGGAAAGGTAATGGAAGTCACACAGAAGCTGCAACCTGTGTAGGATGAAGCCTACATTGTGTTCGAAGATATTGATGGACAAGGCTCGCAATTGGACCAAGTGGTTGCAACAGTAGAACAACGCCTGGAAGGGCCTGTTACAGAGAAGACGATCCAAGATCTCGCTGAGCAGGAGGCTTAGGTGAAGCAGTAAGTCGAGGCCACTCGAGTTAATCTTGAGGCCTTTGAAGCAACATTGACCAGACCTGAGTGACTCAGGATGAGTCACAGGTGAGTGTTGGGGGCCTAATGGCCCTCGACCAAGTTTTGAGGAAACCTTGGTCAGGTTTGGACCACTTTTGAACTTCGACACATTGTTCGAAGAAGGATCGCCCAGGCGGAGCTGAGATCACTGATCTCACTTATTTTGCGGGCTATGTGGACCTAGTAAGGGGTTCTCTAGGGTTTTTGTAATAGGTTTATGGAATGTCGACCCATGGGGTTTACCCATGATTAGGCCTTATTGTAAGGGATTGTAAAAGTATAAATAAGTTAGAATGTATGGTAGAAGTAGAAGTTTTTAGACAAGAGTGGAGAGTTAAGTGAAAGTAATGTGATTATCTTTGTGCAAGGGAGTGTATGTGAGTAAGGCTATGTGCTTGGTAGAGACTTAGCTCTGTGCCTTGAACTAGTTTTGGAAGGAAGATCTAGTGCTCAGTGCGCAAATCTCATGTCTATTGCGAAGCTTGACTCTGTGGCTTAATGCATAGGAGTGAGTGAATGTAAGATTCAAACGATTAATAAAGAAGGCGAAGCAGTTGGTGGGCGTAGCCCCACACTGGGGTGAACCACGTATATCTTGTGTCTTTGGTTTGCTTTGTGTTGTGTTGCTTATGTTATGAATCTGCTCAGTGCTTTGATTATTATGTATGATAGATAGATCCGTTGTTGCTTAGTGTTTTACTTGTGTTTAGGATAAATGAATGTTAGATCTAACTCAATGCTAAATGCTTAGGATATATAATCATTTATTGTTACTGCACCGATCTATCTTTGGGTATGTTATGTGATGTTACTAAGATTAGGAAACTAATGCATGTCATCTTCTAAGTGTTAATAGAATACCCTGCGAAGTGTTATTATCACAGATTTGTGTCCCAACTTGGTTACAGACACCTGCGTCCTGTAACCCCCCAGCTTCTACCTCGGGTGAGACTTCACCTGCTTTGCAGGTGTCGCCAAAAGGGACATTAGTAGAGGTTTTGTGGGTGCGTTGTTAAGCGTTGAACCCTAGGTCTGCCCCTGTGCCAACAATGAATTAAGGTTTATTTTTTGAGTTGATTTTCACAATGGATCTAATCCATGTATTTAAGAAATTTAATGACATTTCTAAGTGTTTGTGCATTTTATGTTTCAATTTTAATGTTCAATTTCCATGCTTCCTCTTTGAGCTATGTCAAGTTAACAACTTTATCTCAATTTGACATTGTAGCGGGGCGCAAAATTAGATGCTATTAGTAATTATAATGCATTTAGTGTGTTCAATCATTAGACAAAACAATTGTTAAAAGCATAGATTGTTTTTTTCGAATAACACACTTGAGCCAACCACTTTCTAAGTAAATATTGAATTACGCAATAGATTTACGTGAATTAAATTGAAAATACAAAAATATGATTACTCAATGATATTTTCTTATGCCCTAAGGCGATGTTTAAATTAGTTTGAATGAAAACCACCTTTGATAGCATCAATTTGTGAATTTGCTAATGTATCCCTTGCAATGAACAAACTACAGTAGAAAAGTAATTAAAATAATCATAAAAACAAAGTTAAAAACAATGAAGAGTAATATAATACTTCACCCACCAAATAAGAAGAGTGTTGGACACTCAAAATAGGATATGAGTGAGATGCATTGTATTATGTGTGTGTGTGTGTGTGTGTGTGTGCGCGCGTTTTATGTTTTCTATTGGATTCCTATTCCAATGCGTCTCTTGGACTCCCAACATCCATTACAATATTGACTCTTTACATTATGTGTAGTTAGTAACCCAAAAGGACTATGTTTCCAACATTCCCCCCTTAATCCGAAGGGATGTATATGAGTCCAAGATGAGAGATGATATGTTAAAGTGGGCAGGTGAAATATGGAAGTGTGCAGTTGCTGATGGGTGAATGTGCTCTCTGAATCTGGTGGTTTTGGAATGACCACAAACCGAATGGATAGCAGAAGTTGATGTCTTCTACTAAATTGTGATGGTGGTTTAAGGAAGAACATAAACCGATCTAGTGGTTTAAGGATGACCACAAAATCTAGAACCTTGCTATAGGCTCAATGGTTCCTGGAACATTTCCTAAGTTAGCTAGAAGTTGAAGCTGATGTCTTATGCTAATTGGTAGTGCTCTCGATGTTGGTTTAAATATGACCATAAA
The DNA here is from genome assembly GCA_009831015.1 of Picea engelmannii. Classification (NCBI taxonomy): domain Eukaryota; kingdom Viridiplantae; phylum Streptophyta; class Pinopsida; order Pinales; family Pinaceae; genus Picea; species Picea engelmannii. The sequence continues at coordinate 149,249 of ML806483.1, read as the reverse complement.
CTATGATGTAGAATAAGATAAAATTCTTCTACCAAGTGGAGGTTCAAGGAAAACCACAATTCGTTGTCAAGCAGAAGCTGTAAGTCTTCTACTATGTGGTGGTTTAAGGGAAACCACAAACCAATCATGCTCGCTTGTTGTTGATTGACTAATACAGATTCAAAACTTGAAGCCTAACTGTGAATCGTTGATGTTGTTCCCCCCTGTTAGGGACAAGGTGAGAAGACACAAATATGTCTACTGCAAGATGTGCCAATACTCAAGAATGCACTCATCGGTATGAATAACATATCTTCTTAGCTATTGACAACCATTGCCAAGAAGCCATCCATACATAGTGGTTCTTTACTCTTGTAGTTGTCTTGCATTTAAAACACCTCTCTGAAGGATGATTATGTTTTCCACAATGCTCACAAAGATGAAGATCGAAACATTGATCTTCAACATGGCCAACCTGTTTACAATGTTTTCATATCTGAATCATCTCTTGAACTGGAGATGATCAAGGTGAACTATCTTGGAGCAATTCAACAATCTGGAACTGGATCGGTTTGGTGAAATCCATATTATGAAAGGTGACATCCTTTTCATATCTGATACCGGTTCTATGCTTGTTCTGTATGATTTCTTCCCAAGATTCGATGATCCGCTTGGAAATAGAAAGATGTATGTCATTTGTACTCGAATATAGGGTTGCCTCACTGAGTTGTTGCTCTACTGATTGTTGGTCTAAATCAACCTCATCATCTTCCTCATCTTTGAAAAGAGGGTTTTGAACAAGGATGGGATCAAAATGTTGTCACAGATTTTGTCTCTCAAGTGCATCATGAAGAATTCAAGTCTAAGTTTGTAGCAGTGTTGTTATGGCTTGCGTAACTTGCAAGCAGGTAACAACATAATGAAGATTTGTTTTAACAATGGTGATTGTATCATCCACATAAGAGAGGACTAGAGTGTTCAATAACTTTAACAGTTCCTCAACTTGAGCCATAGCTCATAACTCATAGATTTTCTTACAACTACACCCTTAAACAAACAAAATCATAAATGTATGTAGAAAATAGAGGGTGTTGGATTCTACCGAAAATGCACCCGTTTACAATGACTTAATCCAATATTAGTTTTAGAAAGCATAAGTAAACTTACGAAAGAACCATTTGTTGGTTACCTTAATTCTCGAGATTGAAGGAGTCTCCTCTCGTTCTCCAAAGAACCGTAGACTTCTTGGGATGCCCTCAATATTGGTATGTCAATGTTGGCAATAAATGTAGAACAGTTTGATAGGCACTTGTCCAATGGCCTCAAATGTTTGTAATGCTCTATAAAAGTCCAAAATATTTGAACAATCCAATATTATGCAATTGATTGTGGTTACTTTCTTGTATGGAGGGTCTCCAATATTATGCAATTGACTGATTCTCCAGTTGCAAATAAACCACATCCAATGTAGAAAAAACATCCTTTGGATAGGTCCATACAAGAGGACTCAAAAATGAGAAAAGGGAAAATATATCCAAGACTTCATCTCATTTATAATTACCATATGCAGATTTAATGGTGCTTTCATATTTGATGTGTTAACAATATATTTCTTCGAATGGAGGCACTGTCGGGACTAGTTAGTGCACTGGACATAACATAATCAATGTTATATTGCTAGTCAATATGGTTGTGAAACCGATGGGATCATCATTTCAATGGTGCTAGAAATGTGTTTTCTTACTTTTATTGACGAGGCCTCAGGTATCCATTAAAGAAACAATAATGTTACTTTATAGGGCAAGCATGTCATATTAGAGCGATATATAGTAAATCATTTATTGATTCCATGAGACCAACATGGTTTCTCGGGAACTCGTGAAAACCTCTATACAATAATATTGTAGCCCCTACTTTCAACTCACAATATTCATTATGAGTACAAGTCTCAAATAAAATCTAGTCCAAGGAACAAATTGACTAAGTCGAACTTGAAATCCAAACCTCTAGAATGTAGTGTGGCTATTATTCGTAAACTCGCAGAAATTAGGGTTTGTGAGTAAGGAATAATCGAAGGAGTGAGTAGACGGGGGCTATGTGAGAGAGACATGGGAATGCGGATGACATGGAGATGGTACACCAATGCACAAAGGGACAGATTGGCAAAGGATGTTTTTGTAGAGGCATAATGGTAGACTGACACAGATGGGCACAACATAATGCATGGCAAAAAATAGTGTAGACTGGTAAGTAGGAGGTCAGATGCATTTCACAAGAGAAACACTTAGACCTTATGTTGACAATTGTATTTGTATTCCAATGTGTCCCTTGGACTCTTGACGTTTGTTACAATCTCGACTCTTCACTTTCCATGAAGTTAGTAACCTAAAATGTAATGTTCCCGACCATCCATTCCGGGCCACACTATGCTAGAGAACTCTTTATGTTCTCTCTGCGAAACATACTGGAACATACCCAACATCTAACTGAGTTATGCCACATGAATTTTTCGAACTGTATGCAATTAAATTATATGCAGACAGATCTCTTGCGGAAGCATTTATGTATAAAACGTAAACATACAAATACATCTATAAATACACAGATTCACACTGAAATAACAGTAAACGTATACATGCAACATATACTGGAAATACCCATAAAAACAAACACATATATAACCACACATATGGTAACCCATAAAAATACACACATAAATAACAATGCAACATGTAAATTTATCACACAATTGACACTTGTCTTGGCAAGAATGTCACCAACTGCGTGCAGACCTTCCACGAACCTCCCAGCCTTAGACTGCACTACTCATCATTCTCAGTAGTTGGTCACCCCCGAGCTAGGAGTAAACTCCACCCGGGTAAAGGGATTCCTAGCCAGGCTAATGGCTCTTGGACCATAGGAAAGACTCTGTCACAGGTGTTCACTCAACTACCAACCTACAGTCCCTCATTCCCCACATGCCTGTCCCACACCAGGAAGTGTGCCCCTTCTCTGCTCAATAGTCATTCGGCTGCCCCACTTCCCTTCCGGGCTTCAACAACAGGCCAAACATGAAGTCTCAGAGCACTGTAGTTGTAGTTCAACACCTTCCATAAATAAATTCCCAACAATTCTCTCACCCAGAGAGAAGTTTCTCACGGGCCTGAAAACCCGCCTCTTCATTATCCCACGGGCTTGACAACCCGCTTCTTCAGTCCATCTCCCAAGCTAACCAGCTACATAAACAAATATGGCTATGGATATGGTTTCGGTACAGTGAAAGGAATGTCTGAAAGATAACTGATCGTGTGAGTGAAAAAAATGGTCATGGAGTCATGAATGAATGATGGTTGAATGATGGAAGAGTCTCCCCAAAATGAGTTAAATCCCAACAATATGTATGCATGTCCCAAACTTGACACTTGTCATGTTGGGAGCTACCTTGGCCCACTTGGCCCCAACTTTAGAACTTGGATAAAATAATTATCCATACTTTATATTTTAAGAAATATTAATATAATATTCCTTTTTGGCTTAAGCTCCCTAACTTATCCCTTTTCCTTAACTTTTAGGCCCCTCCCTTTCCCTAACTAGTGGAGTTTAGTCCCCCATCTCTTTTATCGTGGTCAGTCTGCGTGCAACAATGTACTTTATATTAAATATGAGACATGTAAAAAAACAGGTGCACTGGCCTTTAACATCCAGGCTCTCCGACCTAACCAAAACATACGCATCCTACCTTATAACAACTAGCTCACCAGCCTATAAAACATAGCATATACACAAAGGATCCCTAGCCTCAATATTGCGTGCACTCAAGTTGCTACGTGCAGTATCCATAAATATGCACACTTCCTCATTTTACTATGTAGTACATGCGCGCACTAGGCCATGAAATGGACATACAAAACGATATCAAAACAACTCGTCAACTTAAGTACATTTGCATTTACATTTACAATTGGGTTTGGCCTTAGGGATATTACAATCCCCTCCCCTTATTTAAGCATTGTCCTCAGTGCATCATGTACCCATATAAAACAAAATTTCAAAAATCCTCAAAACGATGCAGGTATTCTACCCGCATTGCATCCTCATGTTCCCAAGTAACATCCTTAGGACCGTACCATGTCCATTGGACCTTTACAATCCCTATGGCTTGGTTCCAGAGCAATTTGATTTTCCAGTCCAAAATGCGTACCAGATGCACTTGAAAAGCGCTTTCTTGCTCCACCTAAATCACATTTTAATCAATAACATGATTAGCATCAGGTATATATTTCTTTAGCAATGATACATGGAATACATTATGAACAGACATAGATGCAGGCAATCCAATCATATAAGCCACTGGGCCAATCCTCTCTAGGATTTCAAACGACCCACAATAGCGAGCTGCCAACTTTGAACAATTTCCCAATTTTAGGGAACTTCTGTTGGCTTTCACTTTCAAAACTACATGGTCACCCACTTTAAATTCCCTGTGAATTCTGCCCTTATCAGCATATATTTTCTGCCCATCTTGGGCAACCTTTAAATTTTGTTTTATTTTTATCATTTGCTCCTCCATTTCCCTGAGCAAATCTGGTCCAACCACTTCTCTATCTGCTGGGTTATCCCAGCTTACTGGTGTGTTGCACTTTCTGCCATAAAGTGCCTCAAATGAGTTTATCTTTAGAGATGCTTGGTACCCATTGTTATGGGTAAAATCTACCAAGTGTAGGTAGTCTTCCCATTTTGATGGTTTATCCATCACATACATTCTCAACATATCCTCAATCACTTGATTCACCCTCTCTGTTTGTCCATCTGATTCTGGATGATAGGTTGTACTAAAATTCAAATTTGTGCCAAATCCATTAAATAATCCTTTCCAAAATTTTGAGATAATTTTTGGATCTCTGTCAGACACAATTGTCTTGGGTATACCATGTAATCGAGTAATTTTTTTCATATAAACATCAGCAATGTTCACTGCCTTGTGAGTGAGCTTAATTGGAATAAAATGGGCAACTTTAATAAGCTTATCCACCACTACCACTACCATGATAGAATCATGTTGCTTGTTTGTTCTGGGAAGTTTAGTGATGAAATCCATTGTTACAACTTCTCATTTCCACTCAGGAATGGGTAATGGTTGTAGCAAACTAGCTGGGTGTTGGATTACTGAGAGGGGGGAGGGGGGGTGAATCAATACTAGCGTAATTATAATCCTTTTTCTCCAAATAATCCAAGTGTTATATCAATGTAGAATTATTATCCAATAATGAGCAATAAGAAATGAACAATCACACACATACACAGTACACCAGTGTTTTACGTGGAAACCCAAATCGGGAGAAAACGACATAATGCTTTTTCTTATATGTGTTGAAGAATTACATTCATTGGAAGCACCAACTTGTACCATAAACAAGTGCATCAACCATGCACCAACCAGTACCAAACAATCTGTAATTGACCCGTACCATAAACAAGTGCAACCAACCATGTTCCAAGTATGTACCAATCATGTGTCAACTACTCATCAACTATGACGCATCAATATGTACCAACATCATCAACTGTACACCTCATGTATGTGCCAACTCATCAACTACTTGTCTCAACCATGTACCCAACTTGTACCTCAAGCAAAAGACCTCATCAATTTCATCATCCAAATATGATTTATAACTCTGTAATAGACCTGGTGTATATGACCACATACCTGCAAACCTTTCTTAACTTTAAACAACAAGAGACTAGCATTCACATCAAACTTTTCTTTAGTCTCACATGACTAGTTTTGGATTAGTCAACAACCCTTACTTGAAATAATCATAACTTTGTACCTGTAATGAATAAATATCTGAAACTGATATATAATGTTATTCAATGTGTTTTATTCAATTCCTCCAGGTGTCACTACTTGGAACCTCTCAGAAAATTAGTTATAGCAAAAATGACATACCTTGTTGAATTCTGGCTTATTCTAGAGAGCAACCTTGTAGAGCATGCCCCACACAGAATATTTGTTGAATCGATCTGAAAATGTTACAAAAAATACTAGAGACTATACTCTAACCAACACATTTAGTCTTACTGAATTTGGATATGTTATGAATAAGTTATGACGTTTTTACCCGAAACACATGTTTTTGACTAGTTTCAGGACTAGCCACAAACCCTATTTACCACAGAGTGTAACTCCAAAAATACAACGACCCACAAGATGAATTTTTTACCATAGATACTTGGATATGTTTCCTCAATGGTATAGGAATTTCACGTTCTGAATCATTCTAGAAAACAAGTTATTGTGAAAATGGTGAGATGACCTTTAAATAACATACCTTAGAAAACATCATCAAAAAAATTTATCCTTCCTTCAATTCCGACCATCTTTTCTTCACCTTCCCTCATAAATTCGGCTTATATATCCTTTGGTTACCTCATACACCTATAGGTATTCAATATGCTCAAGTGTGATTTAAATGAGAGAGCCTTGCCTCTTATTTATACTCTCCAAGTAGCTTCCTTAAAAACATTTTCTAGGTCACTTTGCCCACTTTCCTTATTTTAGGGTTAACCCACTTCTAATTTCTCCATTAAATTTATTATTTAAATAATTTATTTTGTATTCACTTTGAATTATCGTGCACTCATCACTTCACTTTATTATTTACCTTTAAAAATTCTTAAACCACCTTGGCTACTTTGACCTTTTGGGGCTTCTAGATGACATATGAGGGTCCTCCAACTTCGTAAGGCCATAACTCTCAAACCGTGAGGAGTTATGTGACGTTCCACATACCAATAGAAATGGAATGACATGTACTATCCATATAGAATAATATTACTGGAAAATATATCAAAACTCATACTTTTATCCATCAAACAAACGTGGGTCCATTACCCAAACTTGGGTTCTCCAACTTCTCATGGCCATAACTCTCTAATCGTGAAGAGTTATGTGATGTTCCACATACCACCGAAAATGGAATGAAAAGCACTATCCATATAGGGTAGTTTCACTGACAAATTCACTGGCATTCATCTCATTATTCCACAAATAAGCATGGGTTCTCTAACCATACTTCTAGGATAACTCAATCTGCAAAACATCTTCCCGTGAGGGCTTTCACCATAAGGGGACCACTTTGGAGTTCATCTATTTCTACTTATTATCAACCATGACAAGACAATAACGAGTCATCTTTACATCAAACAATCTTGGGTCCATTACCCAAACTTTGTGCTATGGGGCTTTCTTCAAGGGTTGACATCAATGACAACCAACCTTTATCAACATTGGGTGTCTATGCTCAGCCTTTACCTTTTGACATTCCAAACATTTGGCAATAAAATCAACAACCTCTTTCTTCATGCCTGGCCAATAATATTGGCTCTTGATAGTTGCAATAATTTTTTGATATCCTGGGTGCCCATCATAAGATACATTATGCATTTCTATCAATATCAGATTTTTCAACTCCTGGGAATTTGGTATATAAATTATGCTCCTGTACCTGCGAATTTCATCATTGTCTAGCTTGTAATCTTCAATTTTTTGTTGCAAATTACCTTGCTGTAATTTTGCCACTAATTCTTTGTATTGCAAATCTGATTTAGCAGCCTCTGTAATTTTGTCCTTCAAATCTAATTGCTACATGCTAATGGTTGTAGCATGCATTTCATGCACTCTTCTATTGAGTGCATCAACCACTTTGTTCTCTTTCCCCTTGATATGCTTTATATCAAAGTCATATTCACTTAGAAATTCTAACCATCTGGTTTGCCTATCATTTAGAGTTGGCTGATTAAATAAATATTTCAGACCATTATGCTCTGTTCTTAGCTCAAACCTTTTTCCCATGAGGTAGTGTTTCCATTTCCTCAAGGCATGCACTATGGCTGCCAACTCCAAGTCATCAGTGGCATAGTGTCTTTCATGTTCCTTTAACTTCCTTGACTCATAACATATAACAAACCCATTTTGAGTGAGGACTCCACCAAGTCCTTCTTTACATGCATCTGTGCATACAATGAAGCCTTCATTTGGGTCTACAATCCTTAGTATTGGAGCACTAGTTAATAATTGTTTCAAGTGTTGGAAACTCTTTTCACAATACAATGTCCACTGAAACTTCACACCCTTCTTTTGCAAGGAAGTGATTGGGTGCGCTATCTTTGAAAATTCTTCAATAAATCTCCTGTAGTATCCTACAAGGCCCATGAATGATTTGACCTCTGTCACATTCTTTGGCACTGACCATTCTCTAATGGCTTCTATCTTCTTAGGATCCACTGCTATCCCATCCTTTGAAATGATATGACGCAGATAATGAATTTGCTTATGATAAAATGAACACTTGCTCAACTTGGCATACAACTGACGCTCCCTTAATACTTGCAACACCATCCTCAAATGATTCTCATGCTCTTCGTCTGACTTGGAATATACAAGAATGTCATCCAAAAATACAATGAAAAACTTGTCCAAATATTCTAGGAGAACACCATTCATTAAGCACATGAAAACAACTGGTGCATTTGACAACCGAAATGGCACCACTGTGAACTCATAGTGACCATACCTTGTCCTGAAGGTGGTCTTGCTAATATATTCCTCTTTAATCCTTACCTGATGGTATCTTGACCTGAGATCTATGTTTGAAAAGATCTTTGCATCCTTCAATTGATCAAAAAGATCATCAATCCTTGGCAGAGGATACTTGTTCTTAACAGTCACTTTATTCAACTGTCTGAAATCAATGCATAATCTTAATGTTCCATCTTTCTTCTTCACAAACAAGACTGGGGCACCCCAAGGTGACACACTTGGACGTATATACCCCTTCTCTAGAAGTTCTTCAAGGTGCATTTGCAACTCCTTCAACTCTGGTGTACTCATTCTGCAAGGAGTCTTTGACATTGGAGCTGCTCCAAGCATTAAATTTATAGAGAAATCAATATCTCTCTTTGGGGGTAGTCCTTGTACCTCCTTGATCACATCTTCAAATTCTTCCAAGACCGCATTATCTTCCAAATTTGGAACCTTATCTCTAGGTGTCTCTTCCATATGTGCTACAAATATTTGACACCCTTTCTTGTAACATTTCTTCAGCTGCAATGATGAAATTTCTCTGATGGTTACTGCCCTGGGAATTCCCTGTGCTTTCCTTATGGTCCCTTCCTCATCCAAGCAAGTAAATGCTTTGTTATGATAGTCTTGGCGAGCATGATGTTGGTCCAACCAATCCATCCCAATTAGATAGTCATAGGAACCTAGAGGCAAGATGTTTAACTCTGCCTTGGTGTTCAGTCCATTCATGTCCATAAGACATGACTTAACCATCTCATTAACTTTTCTTCTGGCTCCGGTATCTAGCTGCACCAACCAATATTTTCCATGCTTGCTTCTTAGGAAATGCAAACTTTCCACCATCTTAGGATCTATATAATGATTACTAGATCTTGAATCAATTAAAATAGCAATGGTTTGGTTGTTGATCATACCTTCCACTTGAATCATGTGTGACTAATACTCGGCTTTCTTGTTGGCCATGGTTGCATAGATCCTTGGCACATTTCTACCCATGTCCTCCACTGTTTCGTCTTGTTGTACATTGTGAACATTTCTCCCTTTTTCATCTCTGTGAGGACAATCTTTGTACATGTGATCTCCTTTACAACCCCAACATTGAATAGGTGTCTGCCTTGGCCTTTGACTCCCTGCCTCAATCGTTCTGGGTTCTCTAGTAGTTTGTTGTCCCTATGGATTATTTCTGAAGAATGGTGGCTTAGATCCCTTCTTCCTTTGATCCACCTTGAACTTCTTTTTGTCTTCCCAAGGTTTTTGGAAAGTTGGCCTTGCTTTTTGTTGATCATATAAGAACTTAGCTTGCCTTATGGTCTCCTCCAATGTCTTGGGATCATCATATTGTATTTTGTCACTGATGAAGGATGGAAATCCACTCAAATACCTTTGAATCTTAACTGTCTCCTCCTTGATGAAAGAGACATACTTCAGCGGTTCTAAAAACCTTCTTTCATATTCATCCATGGTTATACTCCCAAGCTTAAGTTCAAAGAACTCTTTCATTTTCTTGTCATAGTATCTCCTAGTCAAGTATTTCTTCTCAAAATACTTCTTGAATTCCCTCCAAGTAACACTTTGTTTCTTTAATGTGTTGCACCTGCACAAGCTGATCCCACCACATGGATTCCTTTCCCTTGAGTTGATAGATGAAAATTATACCTTCTGCATGAGAAGAATAATTATGCAATTGAAAATATTTTCTCATGCCCAACAACCATGTTTCTGCATCCTCATCCTTCTTGTGCTCACCATCAAATGTAGGAGGTTTGATTTTGTTCATTTCTCCTCATAGTTCCTCCACCTCATACCTCTTATGATTTCTGACAGGGGATGGACTTGAGGTGCTATGTGATCTCTTATTGGAATGCCTCAGGGAGTGATGGTGATTTCTGCTAACACTTCTTGTTCTTCTTTTCCCATAAGGAAACTTGTGACTTCCCGATTTTCTTGAACCACTATCCTTGTCCAATTTCTTTTCTATTCTGTTCAAGCTCTCCAATAACTTCATGTTGAAGTCATCCTGCTGCTCCTTGGCTCTCATAAGCCTTTCATTATAAGCTTTATGGCTTTGGACAACCTTATGAAAATTTTTAATGGTCTCTGCCATAGTCAGGTTTTCATCCCTTTCTCCTCCATGTCCATTGGAGTTTGTTCCTTCAATGCCCAAATGGACATCCATTCCTATGATTTCATATTCCTGACTATAAGTCCCCTGTGCCTCTTCCATTCCTATGGAATCTGCACTAATATTGATCTGATCTAGTTGTTGTTAACTCTGCAAAATGTGCAACCAACAAAACTTTGTCAGACTAACTGTTTCAACATTTTTCATGAAAAATATGAACCATTTTAGTTCAATAATATATCAGAATCCTTTCTTCCGATCTCATGAAAATTTGAATGCCTAGATCAATTTTCTGGGTGGATAATTATATTCCACTGTCCGATACCTTTCCGACGTTGCTCAAATGCTCCATTCCGAGTCTTCAGCAGAAAGTTATGGTTATTTGAAATTTTCCCATTAACTTTTCTGTTCATACTTCCACTTGACGCAAATCTGTGCTGTAATTATGCATTTTCGCACCTACTCCTTTGAAATTTTCATATGAGCTCAATTGGGTTTCTGCATAAACATATTATGGACATTCTGTCCAAGTTTCACCTTATTCTGGGTTCTGGGCTGCTAGTTACAACCTGCTGAAGTTCTAGACCAATTTGTGTTTTTGGTCTTGAATGCTAACAATACCTTATTTTCCATATTAAACACCTTTAACATGTCCAGAAATTTAGTTCATCTCTGGGACTGCCTTTTATGGTTCAATAGATTTCCATTGACTTCTCTTGTGCCTCAATCCGATTCCGGAGCAGAAAGTTATGGCTCTTTGAAGCTAGTTGGGTCTTATAATTTACCCTCCACTGTTTAAGTTGCAACTTTTTCAAAAAAGATCTGTTTGACGGACGGTTTACACCATTAGAAAGATCTCTACGAGTTGCTAAAAAGACTCTTAAGGCTCTCAAAACGTGTTGCAAAAGTATGACATTCAAATGATATAAAACGTCGCAGAAAATAACTGGTCTTCTGTTGTTGTTCACCCTTCAAACAACTTCGCACACACATATATCAACCTGTGAACCGATATTAACCACGCACAACAAAAACACAAGGTAATTTGTGCTTCACATACTTTAAAACCATTGGGTATCACTTCTCTATCGCACCAATAACTAGTGTGCACTACTTTTATGTCGCGCGTCCATATCCACTGCGCGCAGTTTTGGTTCTTTCTGTATTACATGATGCACACGGTTTTTTTTTCTACCGCGCGTTATTATTCCGTGCACATTTTACTATGCGCACTTCACCATGCCAGCGTTTAGTATGCCCGACTGAGCACAAATACTCTGCGCACACCATTCACTAAATTGTCACGTGGCAACATATACTCATATTGTGTGCGCAACTACCAAACTCCATTGCAATATGCCAATACTGCGCACACCACGCGCACCATTATTATCAATGTCCACACCGCACACACTTATTATGCATATGCACACTGCGTGTTAGACAACTGAGAGGGGGGGGTGAATCATTTGTTACCGAGCTTAAACAATTATGCTTATTTTAAACTCTTTGCAGAGCACTGAATGACAATCACAATAATGCAGGGAAGTAAGCAATAGAACATTCAACATCATTCACACATATGAAATATATAGAGACAGATATTTCCTGAGGAAACCCATAA
>ML806483.1:116543-129277 GCA_009831015.1 Picea engelmannii | reverse complement strand
AATATTATTGATCCTTCATATGTCAACTATAAATGTTTGGCGATATGTTTTTAAAAATATTCAAATTTCTAAGTATTTTATATAGTTTTTATAAAATTTTGGCGATTTTTAAGGTAAAATAATTTTATCCTATAGAATTTTGGAGAATCATTTTTAAAATAGCAAATCTCATTTTTGGAAAAACCATGGAAAATTAGCCCATGAGCGAAATTTAGCCCCTAAAATCATCCATGGAAACCATATGGAAGCTACAACTCCCTATGTTCAAGCACCCACTTGAACCTCTGAGGACAACAATCCTCCCTAGCACCTCCCTAGCACCCTGAAATATAAAGTTTGCTATATATAAATTTATCACAGTGATACAATATTTATCAATGGCTTACCAATCTCATCACTATTCTGCTACACTGTTCTACTCTACCTACATCAATGTCTTCCTGCACTCCTTCGTTATGCTTTATGTTCTTATGCCTTTTATGCTCTATGCACCATGTCCCATCTATGCACCATTCCTCTTCTGTGCATTTCAGCTACAACACTCTGCCTCCTTCTACACACCTTAATCACTCTCAACAACACCCAATCTCTTCTCTATTCTGCGTTTTTATTCTCTCTATGCATCTTCTGTATCCTCTATTCACAATATCAAGTGCTCTGCCTAATCATCATTGCAACTCTTAAGCTTCTCTGGCGGTTAAACCCATGTGTCCATCATCACTGGGTGTTATGCTGATATTCTTTAGCCTCTCCAGCAGTCGAGACTCTTCGTCTTCTCTGTCACAGTCGAGCTCCTTCCCTCTGTTGCAGTTACAGGCTTCCACACTCTTCCATTTATCAATCGCCTCTATGACCAGTCTTCATACCACTGGAAGATGCCTCGAGACTCTTCATCTTCTTTGGCGATCACCTTGAAGTCTCTTCGAGTCCTCTGGCAGAAACCATCAATCATTTCTAGCAGTTACACTGTGAACCTCCAAGAAAATGCATCAGCAATTGAATCTCCAACCATCCAAGAGTCATGATTCAGTTCCGCTAACTGAATTGTAACTGATCGATTAACTTTGAAGAGCAACAATAGCCCTTTGATCAGATTTCCAAGTATCCAACACCATTGGATTACAAGCATAGGGTCTCGCGTTGATTTCGTCGTTTCGTAATTCGACATTTCGACATTTCGACATTCCTGTGGTGAAGAGTCTCGACTCTCCAAGTCGCGATCTCTGAAATGGAGATTAGCTTCATGCTAGCTCCTCCCTTGAGCCTTCGTCGATGTGACCATAGGTTAAGACCAGGGGCCAATTCTGAACACACATTTTGCATTTCGCGTTTCGGGGATTCTGTGAAGAGTTGTCTCGGCTCTCCATGTCCCAAACTTCGAAATGGAGCTTGTCTCTTCGAGCTCTTCTCTACAACTCTTCGACAATGTGACCACTGGCGGTGACCAAGCGCTTTCACAATTTTTCATTTCGACATTCCTATGTTGAAGGGTCTCGACACTCCAAGTCGCGATCACCGAAATGGAGTTTGGTTGCACTAGCTCCTTCCTCCATTTTCCACAGATGTGACCACTGGCTGTCACCATAGGCTTATTCAAAAACACATTTCGGTGTTTCAACATTTTGACATTCCTGTGGTGAAGTGTTTCGACACTCCAACTCCCGGTATCCGAAACCTACACCAAAAGGTGTTTTTCGCATTTCGGCATTTCAAAATTTCGCATGTCGCGAATTCTTGTGAAGAGGCATCTCGACTCTCCAAGTTGCGATCCCCGAAATGATCTGAAGGTATTTCGACATTTCGCATTTCACAACTTCAAGACTCTTGTTATGAAGAGTCTCGACTCTTGACTCCTCCAACTCCCGGTATCCGAAACTCTGAAATGGAGTCTTTGTTGATGTGCCTGTTTCAGAATTTCGGCATTCCACATTTCGCAACTTCGAGACTCCTGTGATGAAGAGTCTTGACTCTTGACTCCTCCACCTTCCGGTATCCAAAACTATGAAATGGACTCTTGACGCACACCCGCACACTAACATTTTTCTGTGCGGCACCAAAATTTAGTGTGCGCACCAACATGCCAATATCTTGCCGCATAGTGCTGAATTTTACCTATCACAAGCTTTTCACTGCGCATCATGCATTTTTAGTGCGTCCACCTGTGCACATTCACCTTTATGCGCATCAAATCCTCGTGAATTCCACTGTAGAAATTGGGGCTTTTTCCTAACTTTTTTCCCAATTTACCATAGACATTCTGCAACCACGAAATTCGTTCAATTTCACCCCGATAACACCAATTCAACCTCTGCAACAACAAATCGTTGTGGGTTAACATTTCTGGAACAAATGTCCCCAAAATCAATTCACGAATTGAGAATTTTATTTATTAATCTTGCTTCAACTGTCATGGCTTCACTGTAACTTTAAATTCGACCAATTCCAGGTTCTAATTTTCTAGAACAGATACTAAATCAGGAATATCTCACCACATGGCCGAATTTCTTCAATTTATGTACCATATTGTAGCTGGACGCTTTGCAACTCGAAATTTGGCCACTTTGAAATAAATCCTCTGTGAAATTTCAATTCAACTCAACTTGTTCGGCGCATCGAGGCTCAGTGTTGAAAACTGTAGCTTTGATACCATATTGTAACGTCCCCGACCACCCATGTTGGGCCACGCTATGCCAGAGAACTCTTTTTGTTCTCTCTGCAGAACATACTGGAACGTACCCAACATCTAACTGAGCTGTGCCACATGAATTTTTCGAATTGTATGCAGACAGATCTCTTGCATAAGCATCTATGTATAAAATGTAAACATACAAATACATCTGTAAATACATGGATTCACATTGAAATAATAGTAAACATATACATGCAACATATACCGGCAATACCCATAAAAATAAACATAGATATAACTGCACATATGGTAACCCATAACAATACACACGTAAATAACAATGCAACATGTAAATTTATCACACAATTGACACTTATCTTGGTAAGAATGTCACCAACTGCGTGTAGACCTTCCATGAACCTCCCAGCCTTAGACCGCACTGCTCATCACTCTCAACAGTGGGTCACCCCTGAGCTGGGACTAAACTCCACCTGGGTAAAGGTATTCCTAACCAGGCTAATGGCTCATGGACTACAGGAAATACTCCGTCATAGATGCTCACTCAACTAACATCCTACAGTTTCTCATTCCCCACATGCTTGTCCCACCCCAGGAAGTGTGCCCCTTCTTTGCTCAACAGTCCTTTGGCTGCCCCACTTCCCTTTCGGGCTTCAGCAACAGGCTGGACAGGAAGTCTCAAAGCACTGTAGTTGCAGTTCAACACCTTCCACAAATCAATTCCCGACAATTCTTTGACCTAGAGAGAAGTTGCTCATGGGCCTAACAACCCGCTTCTTCAGTCCAACTCCCAAGATAACCAACTACACAAATATATATGGCTATGGATACGGTTCCGGTAAAGTGAAAGGAATGTTTGAAAGATAACTGACCGTGTGAGTGAAAAAAATGGTCATGGAGTCATGGCTGAATGATGGTTGAATGATGGAAGAGTCTCCCAAAATGAACTAACTCCCAACAATATGTATGCATGTGCCCAACTTGACACTTGACATGTTGGGAGCTACTTTGGCCCACTTGGCCCCAACTTTAGAACTTGGATAAAATAATTATCCATACTTTATATTTTAAGAAATATTAATATAATATTCCTTTTTGGCTTAAGCTCCCTAGATTATCCCTTTTCCTTAACTTTTAGGCCCCTCCCTTTCCCTAACTAGTGGAGTTTAGTCCCCCATCTCTTTTATCGCGGTTAATCAACGTGCAACGATGTATTTTATATTAAATACGAGACATGTACAAAAACAGGCGCACTGGCCTTTAACATATAGGCTCTCCGGCCTAATCAAAACATAACCATCCTAGCTTATAATAACTGGCTCACCAGACTATAAAACATAGCATATACACAAAGGCTCCCTAGCCTAAATTTTGCGTGCACTCAAGTTGCTACGTGCGGTATCTAGGAATGTGCACACTTCCTCATTTTACTATGCAGTACATGTGCACTATGCCATGAAATGTGCATACAGAATGATATCAAAACAACTCACCAGCTTAAGTACATTTGCATTTAAATTTACAATTGGGTTCGACCTTAGGGATATTACAAGCCCCTCCCCTTAGGCTCAATGTTGAAAATTGTAGCTCTGATACCAAATTGTAACGTCCCGACCATCCATGTCGAGCCATGCTACGCCAAAGAACTCTTTTTGTTCTCTCTGTGGAACATACTGGAACATACCCAACATCTAACTGAGCTATGCCACATGAATTTTTCAAACTGTATGCAATTAAATTATATGCAGACAGATCTCTTGCGAAAGCATTTATGTATAAAAAGTAAACATAAAAATACATCTATAAATAAACAGATTCACACTGAAATAACAGTAAACGTATACATGCAGTATATACTAGCAATACCCATAAAAATAAACACAGATATAACCACACATATGGTAACCCATAAAAATACACACGTAAATAACAATGCATAATGTAAATTTATCACACAATTGACACTTATCTTGGTAAGAATGTCACCAACTGCGTGCAAACCTTCCACGAACCTCCTAGCCTTAGACCGCACTTCTCATCACTCTCAACAGTGGGTCACCCCCGAGCTGGGACTAAACTCCACCCGGGTAAAGGGATTCCTAACCAGGCTAATGGCTCATGGACCACAGGAAAGACTCCGTCACAGGTGCTCACTCAACTAAAAGCCTATAGCCCGTCATTCCCCACATGTCTATCCCACCAGAGGAAGTGTGCCCTTTCTCTGCTCAACAGTCCTTCGACTGCCCCACTTCCCTTCCAGGATTCAACAACAGGCCAGATAGGAAGTCTTAGAGCATTGTAGTTGCAGTTCAACACCTTCCATAAATCAATTCCCAAAAATTCTCTCACCCAGAGAGAATTTGTTCACGGGCCTGACAACCCACCTCTTCATTATCCCACGGGCTTGACAACCCGCTTCTTCAGTCCAGCTCGCAAGCTAACCAGCTACACAAACAAATATGTCTATGAATACGGTTCTGGTATAGTGAAAGGAATGTCTGAAAGATAATTGACTGTGTGAGTGAAAAAAATGGTCATGGAGTCATGGGTGAATGATGGTTGAATGATGGAAGAGTCTCCCAAAATGAACTAAGTCCCAACAATATGTATGCATGTCCCCAGCTTGACACTTGTCATGTTGGGAGCTACTTTGGCCCACTTGGCCCCAACTTTAGAACTTGGATAATATAATTATCCATACTTTATATTTTAAGAAATATTAATATAATATTCCTTTTTGGCTTAAGCTCTCTAGCTTATCCCTATTCCTTAACTTTAAGGCCCCTTCCTTTCCCTAACTAGTGGAGTTTAGTCCCCCATCTCTTTTATCGTGGTCGGTCTATGCGCAACGATGTATTTTATATTAAATATGAGACATATACAAAAACAGGCGCACTGGCCTTTAACATCTAGGCTCTCCGTCCTAATCAAAACATAAACATCCTAACTTATAATAACTGGCTCACCAGCCTATACAACATAGCATATACACAAAGGATCCCTAGCCTCAATATCGCGCACACTCAATTAGCTATGCACGATATCCAGGAATGTGCACACTTCCTCATTTTATTGCGTAGTACATGCACGCACTATGCCATGAAATGTGCATACAAAATTATATCAAAACAACTCACTAGTTTAAGTACATTTGCATTTACATTTACAATTGGGTTCGGCCTTAGGGATATTACACAAAAGCATTACTATTCCAACACAGAGGATTTGGGCTCCATGACTTTGGAAAAATATGAGCCACCCCAATCCAAAGGCATATGAGATGATGCAATGGATTTTCAATTCACGTTGTGTAGGTTGTGGAGGATACATCCCTTAAGGGGATTTTCAGTTTGTTGGTGCATCTAATCGGTCGATGGGATGTCCATCGACATGCTTTCCGTGTGGGTTCAGATCAGTGGTACCATCCCACTGAGGAGGATATTTACTTTATCACTGGGATATCCAAGAGAGGGGAGGATTTTCCCTAGTTCCCAGATTTCCCTACAGGTGTTGTTGCAGAGATTCAACTCATGTACTCTCAACGATATGTTGGGGTTGAGGTACTATCCCCGACTAATTTTTAGGTGTCTGGTGAACATGTGAAAATCTCCTCTTTCATTGTAGAGGAGGTTAGATGCCTCTCACTCTTAGTGATTACCATAACCCATTTTACTAGTGATGGGAAGCACATTAGATGCCCTGTTTTGTATTATGTTGATTCGTTGGTACGACGACCACGTGTATCAAATGGTCTACCATTTTTTGCGGTAGTTTTGTATAGAGCTCAACAAATTTCGGGCTATGATACGTGGGAGGTCAAACTTCCCATTTGCCTCCAAGCTATTTTGATTATTTTTTTAGAGGTTTCCAGAGACGAGATCGACTTTTTTCTGTCAGCCTCCTAGGTCGAGGACTCATGTACAGATGTGCATGTGGGGAGAGATGATGCCCAAGAGGGGCTAGCCGAAGTTTTTGACTAGGATTGCACTAGACGCACTAAGGATACTAAGCAGTGCAGCGAATCACATGTTCGTCATGGTGTCGTGTCCTTACGCAGGTTTGGATTGTCGAGGATGTCCAAACATCCTCTTCATAATAGATGAGCTACCATATGATATATGTAATACTAGTGTTTTGTTTAAATTAATGTAGTTTGATTTTATTGTCTTAATTAGAATAAAATTACTTCTAACTCGTTCTTTAACTTGTTTTATTAAATTCTTTAATGAATTAACTGTGTAATTATTGTTATGTGCTATATATTTTCCAGATATTGACACTTTCATTGGGCATGTGCCTCCTCCCCCAGCAGATGACGATGAGGAGATGATGCACGAGGCCATGACGAGTGAGGGTCCTCGGGTGCATATACCCGGTGGCATGCGTTATAGGCCCAATACCAGATTCAGGTTGGAGTTGGGTGACCGACTCTCTTCACTTTGGATCGACGTGGGAGTCTTCACTGCCCTCATGCAAGAAATCATGGCAGATCCTACGCTCTTATAGATTTGGAGGGAGATGTCGCTTGATTTGAACCCTCTTATGCTTCATATCGTCGGAGCTGCCAGACTACTAGCAGCGAGGAGGGCTCCCAATGATAAGCACAACACTTCTTCTAATACAAACTGTTCGTCCAACACCCCATCAATTGATGAGGGTGGTTGTGATCATCCTTCTCCACATCCTCCTACTCCTCCTTCACCTCACCCAGATCATGAGGAGGCAACACATATTCCTCATCCTACTCTTTCATCTCACCTAGACGAGCATGTCAGACCTATTCCTCATCCTCCTCTTTCGCCTCACCTAAATGAGAAGACATGACCTATTCATCATCCATCATCTTCCACTACAGACAAGGCCTCCACTACTGTTGTAGATATGTTATAGGTGTTATTTGACTTGTCCATGATATATATATATATATAGTGTTTTTTTTTTCTATTGATCATGTTGATGATGTACTTAATTTATATATTGATGTTGATGTGTAGATTGTTAGGTCATGTTAGATTTGGATGTTAAATGTGATTGATAGATGTGTATGTTATAGCATTGTTGATTAGACATGCATTTTTCTTGTTGATCACGATGATATACTTAATTAATTTATATGTTGATGTTGATTTGTACATTTTTAGGTCATGTTAGATATGTTTAATGTTAAATGTGCTTGATAGATGTGAATGTTAAATGATGCTTGTTAGATGTGAGTGATGATGATGTTAGAAAATGCTTGTCTTTTGTTAGATGTGATCATAATGATGATGCCCTGTTAAATTATTAGATATGTGTGCTAGCTAATTAATGGCGTTTATATGTGCTAGAGGTATATATAATTAGATGATGTTAGCTAGAAAATATAAATGTGTATTTTAGATGTTTTGTTATAATATGGTTATCTTCATCATGTTTATTTTTACAAATTACAAAGTTCAATATGCTTGAAACTATAATTAAAAATTGAAACTATAATTTCATAGATAGTTCATTATACATATTCATTCAAACTATTTTTTTTTTCAAAAAACAAATTACATATGAATAAATATTATTTTCCATTGTACTAATTACTCTTTTTTAATAGACTCTTCTACACTAAAAATTGTTATTATAAAAAAGTTATGATCTCCAATTATAAACATTATATTGCCTTTAAAATTTTACAGATGCAAATCTTCCTATTGTTATTTTTGTCATTATTTTGTAAGTTGATTTGCTATCAAATTTTAAAATATTACTTCATTAATTGTGGTTTTACTCAACATTTGGGTCATAATTTTATAAATATTTTCAAAAGAAATGACAAAAGTATGTAAAYTAACAAACACTACTTCAGCTAAAAACAAATTATCACAAAATCATCTTATAAATTTAAATTTTTAATTATAATCCACATTTTTTTGTTAATCTTACTTTTAATCTACAAAATAAATGAACATAAACTCAGTTTTTGAATCATTATGTTAACATATCCTAAAAAATGTTGTACTATTAAATATGCATATCAACCATATCATTACATCTAATTATATCAACATAAAAAATAGAATTTCATATCCCATTAAAAGTTCAACTCGACATTTAACATTTTTCAGGATTTGACAATTGGAAATACTTAAAGAAGATGGAACAATTTAAAATATATGAAACGACATATAAATATGTTCAAATAACAATTGTTCTGATCCAGGTGGATATTGGTGGCCACCCACCTATTCCAATTGACTCCATTTGTTAGTTGTTAGTCCAACACGTTCTTTTGTACTTCTTTGTAATTGTGGGGTCTACCCTTCTGGGGTTGTCTGGATCCCTACACAACTTCGAAGTGGATATTGGTGGCCTCTCACCTAATCCAAATGGCTTATTTTGTATGTTTTCATGTCAAGACATATTATTGTACTTCCAGGGTCGTTTTGGGGCCCTAAACAGTGTTATTTTTTTTTATCTCCACAATCAAATTGCAGACATAATCAAAGTTCGATGGTGTAATGTGTAGTTCTCAAAGAGACCTTTCTAACGGGCTATCACATGCCTAAAACGAAGATCGTATAAAAAAGTTACGACCCCAGGAAGTTAATGTACTAACTTACCCAAATGGGGCCCACACCACTTTTGGCGTTTCATCTCCTAGGGTTAGGTTTTTGGATGTCTAGGCTTTTGAAATTCCTATTTAACATAAAAAGGCCTTCATAGCCTCATTGTAATCATCTTCGGGTGAATGAGCGTAGACGTCACATCTCTTCTCAGAGATAAAGTTGCCACCATGCTAGCGAGTCTTGCACTCTGTAGTTTACAGTCTCTTTACAATTCTTTCATTAATAGAAATCAAGTATTGTTGTATTTATCTATTTCTCGCAAGTGTCATGAGTATTTCATTGTAATTTCTCTACTTTCATTTCGTTCCGAACATAATTCGGATTAGTGGTATCAGAGCAGGTTGCTCTTGATCGTTTTTTAGCGCTTGTCCCCGACGAGGTCCGGGTATAGCCAGTTGGGAATTGAGTTTTTCTCTCTTGAAGTCAATCACTCTCGCACACCCAAGAAACCCTCGATGGCGGCAAAAAAGAAAGACGGTGGAGCAGAATATTCTATTAACCTGTTTCTTGAGCAAGCCATCATACGAAAGAGGGGCGAAATGATGGAGAATTTTGCACACATTCTTCAATGCCTGTCGATAGCAACATGCGTATCTTCATCAAGAAATCATTTTGGAGGAACCTCTCCCTTCAAGGTATAAGTTAATTTTGATATTCTTGTATTTGAAGGTTAGATAGATGCGGATGCCCTAGAAAAATGGTTAAATCTATTAGAAGGTTATCTCTCTGTTTAAATTTTTTTCGACAGGGTAAAGATCACCTTCGCACTCCTCAAGGCTCTCCCCCATGTTAAACTTTGGTGGGAAAGTTATTGGGAGCAAAGTTCCACAAAGGAATATCGAATCTATGGGGCTGAGCCCACTTGGGATTTTTTTGTGGATGCGGTCAAAGAGCAATACTATCATGTTGATAACTATGAATACCAGTACATGATATGGACCACATTGCGGCAAGAGAAGAGCCAAACAATGTCGGAGTTCAAAAATACTTTCCATACCTTGCGCACCAAAATGGGTATCAAGGACTCCGAGTGACATCTAGTTCTGAAATACCATGGGGCTCTGCATAGGTACATCCAAACCGAAATGGATTTCCTAAACATCTCATCATTGGTCTTTGCCTATCAATATGTTGTCAAAATCGAGTAGAAATGTAGGCACCAGAACAAATGGGAACGAAGTTAAAAATTATGTACACAAAAAGATTATTACCGAGTTGCTACAACCAATCTTTATGTTTAGTGCATCCTCTTCTTCACGCGGGTAACGACCATATGCACCACATTTCTCTCTTACTTGGTCAGCTACCCAACTGTTGGGGCATATCATTGGCATATTTTCTTTTAAATGATTAGGATAAGGCATGCTCCTTTCATGTCACTTTCCCATTTCCTCCTCTTCTATTCATACAATGCGACCCACGACTGTGTTGCCTCCGAATCGTAAAGAATGAATTTATTGATGGCATCAATTTATGAATTCGTTGATGTATTCATGAAATCAAGCCAACATATAGTACATATGAGATCATGAAAATATACATTATGAAGTTCAGTGTGAATAGTTACTGTGTAGAAATTCGACAAACGATAAGTCACTTACTATTTATCAAGCGCCTTTTTCCATTTGTTTGGATAAGATCCCCTTCTCTTTTTTCTTCATCCCTTTCATCGTCCCAAATCACTGCATCTGGTGTGTTTTCGATCTTCTTGATGTAATCACTGACATAATAGAAAGACTCATATGATATGTACCCCTCTATGTAACACCCCAAGGACGAGCCCAGTTGTAATTACGAATTGTAAATATGTTCTGTAGGATGGTGAGCCAAGTGTTATAAGCTAGGGGCTTATGTACTTTTAGGCCGGAGAGCCTAGATGATAAAGGCTTGGAGCTTGTTTTTTTGTACAGGTAAATATTTATATGTTTAATATAAACAACATCACTACGTATAGACCAGCCACGAAGAAAGAGTACGGGGGGCATGAACTCCACTAGGCTGGGTAAGGGAGGGGGTTGAGAGGCTAGAAAGAGGGGCTAAGCTTAAGAGCTTAAGTCCAATAGAATAATATATTATTCTTCTAAATGTTGTGAGTGGGATATGAATATATCCTAAGTTCCTTTGGGGAAAAGGTACGACTTCCAAATGGAGAGGAACGTGCTTCATGAGCACCATGTGTCAGCTCAGGCACATGCAAATATAAGTGGGAATTATTACTATTTCCATTTTTCACCAGCGCACCCAACAAGCACATGGTAACCTTGGAACGCCATTGTGGAATTCCTCAACCACCCTGAACCTCTGCAACAAGCCCGAATTGATACCCTTGTTGCACCTGTACCCTGCAGGTTGCCTCGTATGGTTCCATCATTACCGTCCCCCACATCCAGTTTCTGTTTTTCCATCACCATGCCCATGTTTTGAGGAGCAAGAATTAACACTACTACATATGACCAAATTTTCCACAGTTTTGCGTTGCTATTGCCACACATATCCGTCGCACTTTCCACGAAAGCAAAGACTATTTTTCATCGCTATATCCATGAACCAGGTGTTTGTGGAAACATCGACGAAATTAGCCCTCCACGTGTCATCACCATCAAGATAGGTTTACCTTATAAAGCGTGGCAATAGTGACAAAGCTTCATCGTAATATGGACGAAAAACCATGCCAAGTTAAAAAACTTACCAACAGATTACGACGCAAATGCCATACGTGCGACACAAAACTGTGGAAAGTTGTGATGCAAAAGCGTGGCAATAACGACAAAAACGTTTGACAGAGACAAAAATTACGATGCAAATGCTATATGTGCAACGCAAAACTGTGGAAAAGTGCGATGAACTTTCGTCGCTATTGCCATGCTTGTTAAAAAAAATTCCTTGCCTTGCGACGAACTATCGTCGATAATGCCACACTTCCTTTAAGTTTAAAAAAAAAAAACTACATGAGATATGGTATACCATATTGAAAAGCTGGATGTTAGGATTCGTGATTCGTTATTGACCCATAGCCTTATGGTTGAGCCATTCCCTTACCAAAAAAATGAAGGTTACTCACACTCATATGAATGAAAGAAATCAAAGTTGTTCCCACGAAAAAAGTTGTAATGCTTTGAAAGAATGGTAGATCAAAACAATGGAGCACTTGTTTAAACAAAGACACTTACACCTATTCAAGTAAAGGTAACTCACCCTATTCAAATGAAGGTACATGATACCATATAAATGAAGAGAAATGGAAATGTTTAACTCGAAGGGTAGTTCACACCAAATCAAGTTAGTGTGATCACAATGTTTTGAAACGAATGGTGATCACACTACTCTAGGTGATAGACTTGGTGCAAAGATTAAAGGGTGGTATGGCATGAACTATTGATATGATCCTACAAGGATGAGTGTGCTTTGTTGCAATCTCTTGCAACTGTGATTTTTCAAGGACATGATAGACTTGGTGGAAAAATAGAATGCATGGGATTTGAATATAG
>ML806483.1:86104-97306 GCA_009831015.1 Picea engelmannii | reverse complement strand
TAGCTACCTTTGGAAGTCATTACTTCCCTTGAACAATAACTATTGATTGTTTCTCATATATTGTGCATGGTGTATTGTGGTGTATTGGTGTAACTCTTATACTATTGTTCATTGCTCATTGGATATAATTGAATGGTTTAAGTGAAAGTTGAAAAAGGTTTTAAATTGTACTTGATACTGATTCACCCCACTCTCAGTATCAACAATTGGTATCATAGCAGGTTACCTTCAGTACAGTTTAACCACTGGAAGAAAGATCCTATGCAGAAATGGAAGACAACATTTCAAATGGGATTCCACCATTCTATGGAAGAAATTTTGAATACTAGAGTAATAGAATGGAACTTACTTGAAAGCTCTTGGGGCAAATGTTTGGTTCTCAGTTGCTTCAGGATACAATGCTTTGAAGAAACCAAAGACTGCAACTTAGAAGGAAGCAAAGAGGAACAACAAATTGACAATAGATACCATCCTGGATGGATTGACAGATTCTGTGAAATCTAAGGTGGGACCATGTGCATCAACAAAAGATCTTTGGGACAAGCTACAATACCTTTATGCAAGGGAAGAAGCAGAAGAAGAAGAAGAAGTTGAAGCAAATTACACCATCTCAGATTTCAAAGAAGAAAATAGAGGTTAGTTCTTTTGATTTAATTGTGAAGGAGTATGACATGTTGAATTTGAATGTCCTCATCCAAGGATTGAAAGAGATGACACTAAAGAAGAAAAGTCCAATGAAGAAAAATAAAATCATGAAGCAGAAATGATTCAATAAGAAGATGAGAATCTTAAAAAATTGAAGCATGTTGAGATTGAAAATAGCAAGCTCAAAGACACGCGTAGAAAACTAAGAAGTGAATCGGGTAGTTATGAAAAGACAGTTGTAATCTTGAAGAAACAATTAGAAGACTTTGAGAAGCTAAGAGAAGAAACCATTTTCTTGATAACTCTACTTGAAGAAGCAAGAAGAATAGGAGAAGTAAAGAAGGTCCAAATGATGAAGAAAGAAGAAGATTGTGGGAAACTTGAACAAGAAGTTGTCTCATTGAGGAAGAGCTTAAGAAACTCTCAAGTTCCAAAAGAATTAACACATCTTGGATGCATGGGTGAAACATCATACAAAGAAAATGAAAATACCAACAAGAAGTTTGAAGAAAGAGCTACACAGACAGTTGATGAGAAGTGGACCAAGATACCAGAAAGAAGGAATGATTACAAAAGAGATTAATATCCAAGAAGACCTCCTACCTTCAGGAATCAAAGAAGCTTCAATCAGTATGAAGGAAACTATAGAAGAGTATATCATGAACCCAGATGGACTACATCACAAAGAATATCAGTTACTCCAAGGTATCAAAATTTCTTTCTTGGTCATTGTTATACTTGCAAAAATTTTGGACATGAGGCAATTAATTGCAGAATCAATGAAATGAAAAAATACACAAGAAACATGAATGGTGTAAATAGAAGATATGGAAATAATCGTGGATTTGTCAACAAAAGTTATAATTCATTTTCCCCATTGATGGAAAAAAATATTGTATGCTACAAATGTAATTATCTTGGTCATAAAGCACGAGATTGCAGATATATGAATGAAGATGTCCCTATGCCAACCACAGTATGGAGAAGGAAAGAATTTCTAAACAATGAAGATTGTCGAATAGCATTGACCGCTGAAAAATGTAAAGAAGAAGATGAATGGTACATAGACAATGGATGTTCTTCACACATGATCGGGGATCAAGACAAATTCATTAGCTTGAAGAGAGAGGGTGGCAATGTTGCATTTGGAGATGACTCATCTGCCAAAATACTTGGAGAAGGTGTAGTAGAGATTGGAATAAAAAATGTAAAAGCAAAGAATGTCCTATTGGTTGAACACTTGAAGCATAATCTAATTAGTGTTAGTAAAATGTGTGATCAAGGATACACTATTACGTTTGACTCCCAAAAATGTAAAATGAGAGAAAATAACTCAGGAAGATTGGTTGCAACTGCAAAAAGAAGACCGAACAACATATACATCCTAGACATGAAGAAGAAAGAGAATACATAAGCCACACAAAAGGATTCCAAGGAATAAAAATTCCCAAAGACCAAAAATAAGGATGACGTATTATTGAGTGCCACATGTTCAGGGGGAGCAACACCAAAGAAGAGAGTTACCTCTTGCTATTAAACTCATGGAGAGAAAGCCCTACCCTTTGACATTGATGTCAAAGGGAGAGAAAAATTGGGATTGTGATGATAGGGGGAGCATGAGTGTTGCCATCAATGACAAAGGGGGACATTGTTGGAAGATTGGTTGTTGTCGTTGATTTCAACCCTAGTCATGGGTTTTGGACTACAAGATTGATGAAGGTATTTGGACATGAAGGATAATGCACATGCACATAAAACACCCATGGATGGATAGTATACATCATGTTGTTTCCAATGGTATGTGGCACATTACGTGGATCCTCATGGTTCAGGAGAAATGAATTTTTGAAGATGACAAAGTGAATTGAAGAAGGAAGTACATGTAGGCCCCGAAGATAATTAAAGAAAAGAATTATAAAATAAGAAAGTGTTAGGTCGGCCCTTATGTTAAAAGGAAGTGAAATAAATGGTATAAATAAAGATCATTATACATTCATTTGATACACAAGTCGAATTTAAGAGGAAATCAGACGTAAAGAAGGTCGGATTTCAAGGGAGGATGAAGTCTTTTGGTGATGTGTTCTAAGGTATGTTATTTTCAGGTCATCTTACCATTTTCGCTATAACTTTTTTTCTAGAACGATTCAGATGGTTAAATTTCTATGGTATGGAGAAGAAATATCAAGGTACATGTGGTAAAAGTTTCATCTCTTGATTCACTATAATTATGGAGATACACTCTGTGGAAGATAGGATTTTTGACCAGTCCTGAAGCTAGTCAATAAACATGTGTTCCGGGTAAAATAGTCATAAATTATTCATAGAGAATCCAAATGAAGTGGGCCAAATTGAATTAGAAATAGTATAGACTGCAGTTTCTTTTGTGCGAATTTCAGAATCTGATGTTAAATATTGAGCGCGGGGCATTATGTACAAGTTAGGTCTCCTGAATAAACCAGAATTGAACAAGGTCTACCATTCTCTCTATAACTTCTTTTGGGGAGGATTCAAGGAGTGAAACTTGAAGAAGTTTTAGAGAATAAATTGAGTAATATTATCTACAGGATCAGAGTATTCCAAGAATTGAAGAATTGCAAAAATTGAAGAAGTCTCAAGAAACATTATCAGGTTCTATGTGATGGTTGGTTAATGGTGATGATTTAATGTAAAGTTTTATTATCTCTCATATATTCTTGGGTGGAAGGAAGGGGAAAGGATGGAGAGTTAAAATCTCTCTTGATATTGGAGGATTGTATCTTCCTCTTGGAGTTTTATCCCTCCCTTTACATTTGGAAGTTGTAGCTACCTTTGGAAGTCATTACTTCCCTTTATCAATAACTCTTGATTATTTCTCATATATTGTGCCTGGTGTATTGTGGTGTATTGGTGTAACTCTTATACTATTATTCATTGCTCATTGGATATAATTGAATGGTTTAAGTATAAGTTGAAAAAGGTTTTAAATTGTACTTGATACTGATTCACCCCCCTCTTAGTATCAACACTCTTCGTCTTCTTTATTATCGCCTTTCAACCTTCTTACATGCAAAGAGCCACAAATCCAACTCTGCATAGGATAGGAGAACTATGCTCACCTCGCCAGATCCTCCTTCCCTAAGTATATCTAGGCACAGAGCCTTCCTACAACCACTTTCACTTAGCTCTGCAAGTTCTCAACACACAGTATGCACAAAGCCTTCACAACTATTCACACTTAGCACACTTGCCTACTAGGTCTAGTAACTACTTCTTACATCTCCTAGATATCTATTTATACATTACAAAAGGGGAATAAGCATGGATAAAACTCATGGACTGACATCCCATACCCGTTACATAAACCCTAAACCCAAAAATCCTGCAAAAGGGGGGGGCGAGATCCCGCGATCTATGCTTCGCCTAGCGCTTCGTCTTCGACCAGCCTATTGAAGTCCCAAAAATGGTCAAACATGACCAAGGTTCTCAAAAACTTGGTCAAGGGAAAACATGCCCCCAAAACTCACATGTGACTCGTCCCGAGTCACTCTGATCTGGGCAACTCTGCTTCAAAGGCCTTGAGCTTCGCTCAAGCTGCCTCGAGCTGCTGTTTCGCCAGAGCCTCCTGCTCGACGAACTCCTGAATGACCTTATCGGTCACCAGTCCTTCCAAGCGTTGTTCCACCATAGTGACCACTTTTTCTAGCTGTGCACGTTGTCCCTTAATCTCCTCAAAAAGTGTGCAAGCTTCATCCTACATTGGCTGGAGCCTCTGGGTCACTTCCATGACTTTACTCTGGATGGCATGGACCTGTTGCTGAACTGCGTGCTGTTCTTGTGACCTTTTCATCTTCTCGACTGTTGACAGTACCTTAAACTATGCTTGCACTATCGCTGCTTGTTTCTTTGCTTCCTAGAGCTGTGACTCCAATGTCCTTAGTTTTGGGTCCTTTGCAAGGCGCTCATAAGTCTACACACTTCGATTGCTTAAATGTTTGCATTCTAAGGCCAATGCCTTGATTCTTTCGACTGCGCTCCGGGCAGTTTATTCCCTCTGATATCGCACTTCCTGTGGAGTGATCAACACTGCTTGCAATTCCAGTTCTGCCACTCTTGCTTGGAGCTGCTGAATGGATTCAATGAGCTTCCCCACATGGCTCTCAGTTGTTTCCTCTTGCATATGTGCCAGACCTGACACAGAGTGCAATGCTATAGTAACTGCTTCTTTAATGCCAATCTGCTCAGCGAGCAATAGTTATTTTTATTTCTGGATTTGCGCTCTATCCTCTGCAAACTTCGCTTGGAGGTCATCTTTTTCTTGATGCCCAACCCGAAGTTTATCTAGGGATTCTTCTTTTGCTTGCTTCAATGCCTCTATGGCCTGTTCTTTTTCTTCCTTGACTCGACGAAGGTGAGCCTCTATTGAATCTGCTAATTGCATATCTGGGCAGGCTCATCTCCCACTTCTATGTCCCCTGCTGACAATGGCGCAGTAGACACTGCGAGGCTCGAATAAAGAGCCTGTTGTACCCCTTTGAGCTTCGCCTTGATCTTGTCAAACATTGTCTTTTGTTTGGCTTTGCTTCGCTGCAAAATGTCCTCTGAGGTATTTGATACGGTGGCGATGACGAGGTTAATGTCATCCACCATGAGCATAGTCTAAAATGGAGGTTTATTGGCTTTTGACTTCTTCTGTGATGAAGGTTTTGTCAGGGAACCCTTTCTTTTCTTGGATGTTTTAGTTTATGGAAGGGGATCTTTAGGCGACATCACTTCACCCTGTTCCTGTTTTTTTCTTCCCCTTTGTCCTCTTCTTTGTCTACTTCGTCACCTCCTCCTTATTCAGGTGAATCAAGTGTAGTTTATTTTGATGCGATGTTTAATTCTTGTACCTCTTCCTTATTTTTCTTCCAACTGTTGCTGGGTGCATCATATTCTTCTCGAGTGACTACAAGACTTCCAATGAGATCGGGGTCGGAGAGTTCTGTCTGTTCGACTGGTACTAGGAATTTTGCAGGCCACTCCTTGGTTATTTCCTCCATATATTCCTCAGTGAGTTTGTAATAGGACTGGAGCTCTTCCTTATGTTAGTCTCTGTGCACAGTGATATATATGAAATTCCTGTCTGTGCAGAACTTTGTGAATGGTCTGAACCAATGCAACGTATTCGACATCATGCGAGGGAAGGATTCAATGGCCCTTTTCAGCTGTAAGTAGTAGGTGTGGAACACCGCATTTCACTGTCATTGCTTCGCCATGTCACTCGAATACCATAGCCTAGTGAACTTCGTGGCCAGTGGTTCGGACGAATCGATTTCATGGAAGGTCTTGCTCCAACTAGTTGACGAGGTAGCTCGCCCAGTTCATTTTCACTCTTTCAACACATTTTCCAGCAAGGTTGATGATGATCCCCCTAACCTGCATTGGTCTGTTCTTCTTGACGAGCTTACCAACGATCAACTGGAAAGCTAGGCCCACTGCATCATTCTGGATGGAGGATACCCTGTAGCCCCACTTCCCTTTCTCTACATCATCGTAGGTATCCTTTATTCATTGCGCCAGGGTGCAATCTACAACTTCCCTATGTAAAAATCTTAAGGGTCTGGTCCTTGCATGCTCAATCCAGTGATCTGGTGGATCAACGTCGCATCTACTGTGATGCGCCTATCCAACCACAGGTAACCTCCATGGTAGGATGACAGGAGGAGTTTAACGCACACCTTAACCTCCTGATGTTTGTCGAAGTGTGGTATCTTCATCATGCTGAGGATGGTTGATCTTGCGATGTCCATGGTCCACGGCTGGGGGATTATCTTTGACTTCTTCCCCGTTGTATTGGTCAAATATTTGTGTGGTGCAAGCATTCCATAGTTCTTGCGATCTCCCAAGTTGAATTCACTGATATTAAGCATCAGAATCCTCTCCAACTGTGGTCCAATTGCATGTATCCCCTTTGGGAGGTATGCAATGATCAATGTATAGTCGAAGTCCCTCGAGATGCTATCATGACTAACCGCGCCAGCCAGAGGCGGGATATAGTCGGGCAGGATTGACGGGATGAGCTTCGCGTTTGCCAAGTCATCGCGATGCTTGCTTCTCTTCTCTGTCGTAGTTTGGGATGGCCCAGATCGACGTTCAGTCGATGGGGATGCTGGCACTCCTCTCGTCGATGAGGCATGCACTCCTGCTGACATGACCTTCTCAGCCATGAGGTTTATGAGAATCTTTTCGATGGAATTCTCTATTACGCTAAGGTCACCTGACATACACACTCGAGATCATATATATCGGGTCGGTGGACAAACACTCGAGGTAAGCAGAATGGGTGGTGAGGTACTGATAAGCACTGCGCGAAAGAAACTAGTTCTATGTGGGCTCGAATAATCACAATTGGAAAAAGTGTCCACGGTAAGACATTCGACGAGTTAAATAGATAACATCGTAATGGATTCCTCCAACTGGCAGGAATGCCTCAATCAATGCGATTCCATCCGTTATGGCATGGTCCCAATGGTCCAATGGCGAACGTTTCGACAATAACTGCATTTCTAGCCATTCTGGAGCATCGTTCAAATGGTCAGGATGCCTCCAATGGTCATATTGCTTCATCGTGGCAAAGTGCCAATCTGCATTGTTCTGCTATTCCGATGAGGTTCAAGTTCTGCAAGCCTTCCTTTTGCGAAGTCCTCTTTGGAACCTCTTGCAATTTTTCTAGCTTTGCTTTCTTCTTACTGAGATTTCTAGATTTCTTTCCTGTGATCTGCGTCTCTAGATTCCTATTTCCATTCTTGTTCTTATCTCCTCTTGGCATAGTAACTTCACACTGTTGAGGATATTTCACAAGGTTCGAGGATAATACTTCTTCTCTTACTGTTTCTGGACTAGGTTCTCTACTCTCCTGCATGGATAGGTTCTTTAGGCCTTCTTGTGTTCTTTCCACTTCGACAACTAAGTCTCTAGCCCTCATTTGCTTCGACTTGTCCTCCTTCTCTTCTATTAAGCGCGCTATTCTCCTAGCCATGAAATCCCTTAATTCTTTATTTTTCTGTTCTATAGATTTCTCTTCTTCTTTCCTTCAGTTCTAGTCATTCTCAATCCAAGTCCTTCCTAACAATAGTGCAAAAGGAGTGTTGTTCTCAACAAACTTAATGACCTCAAATTCTTCTTCTGTCGATGTTCTATGAGCACTCATAGGTACGTGAGTAAGTCTTCTACATAGGGTTATCAACTTTCCTTTAAATAATCCTTTTCCTCCCAACAGGCTTTCCCAAAATTTCCCAAGTACTTTCTGTCATAATGTTCGCCTGTGTTTCTGCATCCAATACACAGTCTATGTCGAAGTCTCCTATTCTTGTTTCTATGCACTCTTTCTCATTTAAGATCTCTGATAAACTAATGTCTTTATGATCATTTAGTGTTTCTTTCATCTGCAATAATATAGCCTCTGATTCTTTCTGGTTTTTTAGCATATTCTTAGTCTCTTGGCCTTCCTCGGGGTTTTCTTGTCTCATGTTCATCTTTTCAACTTTAGCAATCATTCTAGGGCAATCCAAAACTTCATGTCCAATAGCTTTACAACAAAGGCAAATTGGACCTCTACTAGGGAATTCCTTAGCAATATGTCCTAGTTTTCTGCAATTGTAACAAAGAGTCAATCCTCTCTCTCTTAAACGATCCCCAACCTTTCCTGTACTGTGCACTTGGATCACAGTGATGGACCTGAAAAAAATTCTTTCTAGAATCCTGCATCCACTTGTTAGTCCAACAATTATGTCTATGCATAGGGATAACATATCTTTCACTATTTCTATCAGATCTATTCATATCATATCTTCTTTCTTTGAGTTATGCCCTAGTTTTCATACTAGGACCAAATCTATCAAACATACCTAGATCCATTCTTTCGAAACAAAAATTTCCACTTATCTTACTTTTATTAGAGCACAAAGCTTTAAAGTCTTACCTTTTTTCTTCATATCAGACTTCCCTTCTTAGCAGAAATATTCACAAGTCAAGTAGAGTACTGCGCACCAGGGCAACAGATCTACGCACAAAGCTTTCTCTTTTCTTCAGTTCCCAACAATCACAGTTTCAGGTTCCAACAACATAACCATTTGTTGGCACAGGGGCAGACTCGGGGTTCAACGCTTCAACAACGCACCAACAAAACCCTAACTACCAACCATTTTGGCAACACCTGCGAAGTAGATGAAGTCTCACCCGAGTTAGAGGCAGGGGGGGTTGCAGGACTCAAGTGTCTACAACCTAGCTAGGACAAAATACTTAACAAAGCACTTAGCAGTTATCAATCATTAGTCTTTAACCCTTATTCACATCGCAGGTTAAAACCTTAATTATAGAACAACGTAATATTCAACAAGATCTAATACATCCAAGTACTTAGCACATAGAAATAGATCAGATCTAGCATTCATTCATGATATTAAGCACTAAGCTACTATCTCATATGCATCTAACATACATAAAGATTACATCACTAAGCATAAATCACATCAATCACACATAGCAATCACAACATGAGATATGCGTGGTTCACCCCAAGCGTGGGGCTACATCCACTAACTCTTCGTCTTCTTTATTATTTCTTTTCAACTTTCTTACATGCACAGAGCCACAGATCCAAATCTGCATAAGATGTGAGATCTATGTGCACCTCGCCAGATCCTCCTTCCCCGAGTAGATCTAGGCACAGAGCCTTCTTACAATCACTTGCACTTAGTTCTGCAAGTTCTCAACACATAGTATGCACAAAGCCTTCACAACTATTCGCACTTAGCACACTTGCCTACTAGGTCTAGTAACTACTTCTTACATCTCCCACATATCTATTTATACACTACAAAAGGGGCCTAAGCATGGGTAAAACTCATGGACCGACATTCCATACCAGTTACATAAACCCTAAACCCAAAAAGCTCGCAAAAGGGGGGGCGAGATCCTGCGATCTCCGCTTCGCCTGGCGCTTCGTCTTCGACCAGCCTATCGAAGTCCCCAAAAATAGTCAAACATGACCAAGGTTCTCCAAAACTTGGTCAAGGGCCAACAACATGAAATTTTATTTTGAACATATGTGTATGATTCATGAGTCACTTCTTGCATTGGAGGTACGTCACTTTTCAATTTACATTCATGTATATTATTTATTTCAATTTTTGTTATTCTCACCAATGTAGATGGACTCATTACAATTTATTTTTATGTTTGTAGATGAAACTTCAAAAATAACAAAACAATCGAGACAATCAACCAAACATTCAACAAAATAACCCAAGGCATCGAAGTAGCTCGAGAAGTAACAACAGTCCCAGTGAAGAACGCTGACCAATATATTTGGATATCAATGCAAGCTACGATTGTATTTTTTTTAAATAATTGTTTGTCAAAATCAAACATTTTTGTTTAATGTAATGGACATAGTGTCCCAATTGAAAGACAGGGGATTACCAATAAGTGTCCCATTTTGTATGACAAAGACCCTCTTATTCATATAATAAAATGTGTTTTAATTTATTCTATTGCATTGTCTAATGTCGCTATGAAATGTTACATCGCTGATTAAATATATGGATGACTAAATATTATAATGAAGAGATGCAAAATCTGATGATATAACAAATTAATCCAAACATCATATCCAAATTCACTAATCAAAATATAATATAAATAATGGAATTTAAAAATAACAATAATTACACTATCACATGTCGATGTTTCTCGGTGTATTTTAATTATTAATCTCATAGACATGTTTAATATTAAAACTCACCGATTCGTTTCATATGAAATTTGCACCAGTGTTTTTATGTAATCAATTAGCATTGGTTTCAATATTAATTTAATACTACAAAATTATATTGAAAATTTGGCCATCGGTGTGTTAATCTTATACGAAGCACTGGTGCGTATGTGTTATTTATAGGCATCGATGATATTGTGTTATTGATAAGCACCGAGGCTTATTTCTTACTGCAAAGCATCGATGCTTTTGATTTTTAATGCACCAGGGAGTTTTTCCCTGTAACCCACCGGTGCATATTATTGTATACAACATTGATGCCTTCTTATTAATAATGCACCAATGCATTCTATGTAGAAAACCATGGTGCGTAATTATTTTTAACTCTCCTGGTGTGTTTTGATGTTAAAGCCCTGGTGCTTATAAGACAAACGCCCCGGTGCTTAAATATTTTACTGCCTCGATGCTTTCATATTTTATTGCCCCAGTGGTTAATGTTAAGTGTAAAACACGCTTGTTGTAGGTGTATGTATGCATCGATACTTGTGCCTTATACTAATTCACCGATTTTTAAACATCAGCTAACACCTCCGGCCTCCCATATTTTTTTAGTTATAATCAATTTCCATTATAGTATCTGCAAAAACATCTGCTATCCATAAAAAATGTTGTAGTAGAGTCTTTTTTGACAATTTTTGCCAATTTTGTAACACTAGAAACCTCCACTAAAAGGTCTTTTCTTTGTAGTGTAATGAATATATATTGGCTTTGTGTACATGTATATGGGGATTTGGGTATTTATTGGATTGGCACAACTCATTTAA